>CAJNJA010010130.1:9205-40753 GCA_905231915.1 Symbiodinium necroappetens
AAGCCCTAAACCCTAAACCTAAGCATGTTAAGGCCGACCTGGGAAGGGGGACCAAGTGTAGAACAGAGCCAACCCCAAAGGCCTTCCCCCCCCTTTTAGGAATTTAGGGTTTAGGGTTTAGGGGTTTAGGGGTTTGGGTTGTTATAAGGGATCTTTTTTAGGAACTTAGGAGTTTGGGGTGTTAGGGATCAGGGTGTACTTTGGGTTAACGGAGAAACCCTCAGGGAACTTAAACGCTGCTCGCTGCAGTTTTTATTTCGGCTCAGATTTCTCTGAAAGGAGTTTACCGGGCCGGATCGTCGGGCGTAGCTCTTGTAGTCTCGAGTGCGGGAAGTCTCAAAAGGACCAACTCCCCTAAGCAGAGCTGAACCCAGACGCTAAGCCCTGAACCCAGACGCTAATCTACGTAGTCTCCCTGGGATCTTTCGCGGCTGGTTGTTGCCGCATGCATGCATATATATATATATATACATATAAGAGAATCTAATTATGCCGAGGCAAAGTAGTATTCTGTAGAGCTTCTGATTATGCTGTGACATGCCCCAAAACCCCATTTCAGACCCCGTTGCCGCTATTTTAGACGAGGAGCTCAAGCGTCAGTCGCTAGGACTTGAGGGTTTAGAGCCTTAGGATTTAGTGCTGTATCTCTATACCGTTGCCACTAATCGAGCCTCGTGCTTGGAAGCAAATATTTTGCAATCATTGAAACCCCTTTGTTGGAAATTGCCTTAAGCCCTAAACAACAAGCCCTAACCCTGAACCATTAATACTTCAACAGTCCGGCTTTGAGACTTCCTTCGAGGGACCACAAGTTTCGAAGCTGTACCGCGCCCATCAAAAGCCTTCTAGTGCGATATCTCAGTCACAACGGTCACATAACCAAGATGACCATGGTTCTTGAAGCACAAAACCTGCCCAAACGCACATACACACGCACACACATGTCATGTGCGGAGATAGACGGCATTGCAGAGATCGGTAGATGTAAGTTGAGTAGAGATACATGAACCGACAGATAGGTGGACAGGTAGATAAGTAGATACGTAAATGAGTAGGTAGATAGAGAGACCGAGAGACAGAGAGATAGGTACATAGACAGATAGACAAATAGGACAGACAGACAATACCTCTACTGACAGACTGAATTGCTGGTGTGTAAGCAAACACTTACATAAGGTTGAAACAAGCATGTCTATCATCACAACAACACGAACGATTGTGAACGAGTAGCCTATACCTGCTTAAAATTGCAGAAGCATACCTCTATGCTTGCAGGGCCAAGGGCTCAGGAGTTGTGTTTTTGTTTGGGTTTAGGGATTTGGGATTTAAAATACACATACACATATATATATATAACATACCTATATATATATAGTGTGTGTGTGTGGAAGCTGAGCACAATGAAGTCCAAGCCCAGACATAATGCACTTTGTATAAAGAGAACCAGAAGGCTTTTGCAAGCTTACGCCGTCCTCGATTTTGAGGGGGTCCTTCCATTCCCTTATAACATCTTGTGGCATGTTTAGATACGCAGATCAGACCTAGGCTCGTTTTGCAGATTCTTGGGTGATCGCATGCCCATGTAGGCTTTAATCCACGCATGTGGGGCAGCTCAGGTAACGATGTTTTCAATCAATTTGCATAGATGCGTAACTAAAGCTCGAGGTCAGAAACACACAAGCAAGTGCGTCTGGGACCCCCGTTCGCTGGGAGTGTCTTGGGTGGCGTGTTGCATTGCATCAGCAGCAAGTCCCACGAGCCCAATGCGAAGCAGCCTTGGTGACCCCAGTTTCTGCACCCCGAACCCCCGGTCACCCTAAACCGAAGAGACGGACGTCAGCCAATACCCCCTTTTGCTCTTAGGTCCTGACACCTCCTCCTAACCCTAAGGGTCCATGTACCCAAATAGCATATAATTACTTTGGCCTTAAAGTAGTCCCTATATAGGTACTTTGGGGCCAATGTATATACTATATGAGTACATGAACCCTTAGGGTAAGGTTTGGGGGGTCTGGGTCTCAGGGTCTAGTGCCTACGGTCGGGTTAACTCGTCATGGCACAAGCGTGAACCCTACCCGGCCCAAACCCTTTAGGGTTTATAGGGCTTATAGGGCTTATAGGGTTTATAGGGTTTATAGGGTTTAAAGGGTTTAGGGTTTCGGGTTACATTCTATGTAGCGACTACTACACGGCTTGACCGTGCTTACTGCGCGTGGTCCGTCGGGATTCCAGGCGTATACTTGGGGCTGGTTGATATGGCTTGAAGCTCAACACAAATGTCCGAATTCGACCCGAAGCCCTAAGCGAAAAACTTCATCCTCAGTCAGTGCTCAAGAGTTCCGGAGGTACGTCTCCATAAGCTTCGCGTTGCCTTTCTATGCATCTTTTCAGTCCCAAACCCCCAACATCCCGGACAACCCTGCACACAAAAGGTCGGAACTTTTTCAAAACAATAAACCCCAAACCCACACTCTAAGAAACCCAACCCTAACCGTAAACCTGACGCCCTAAACTGCAGACCCCCAATATGGAAGCCAAAGTCTTTCTTTGTTAATACACAATAAATTAAGAGAGATATTTCCAAATCTCTATATTCTTCGAATCAATCACATATACTTAGGAGATGTTAGAGCACCCACGGAGCTCCGAAGCCCGAAATCCAAAGCCCTAAATCCTCACGGGTTTACGGGCTCCTTTTGTTTAGGCAGGTTGAGGGTTCAGAGAGGTCGAGGGTTTAGGGCTCAAGGGCTAAGGGTTGAGGGAGGCTGTAGGGTTCGGAGATTTTTAGGATTTAGAACCCTTAAGCCCACAAGCCCCAACACCCTAAGACCTCCAAGAGCCCCCTCGGCTGTAGCCCGCCACCCAAGGAGTAGTGGCAGAAAGTGCTGGGAGCAAGCTCACATCCTTAGCCAACAGGGTGCTTCAGGCCCTACACGGTTTAGGGTGCAGGGTTTGCGTGTGGTTTCGGGTTTATCTAGGCTTCATGGTATACAGTGCTAACTAATGATATGAGGTCTTGAACAATTTCGAGTAATATTCCTCAGGGTATACAGTTGCGGCATAGGGCTCCCCAGTCCTAAACCCGAAACCCTCAAGATGTAAAGCCCTAAGCCCCAAAACGCCCAAGCCCTAAATCCTATCTTCATCGACTGCTAGTATGCCGCCAACGGCCATCAACCACGACTAGAACATATGTCTTGATGATTGACATTACAGGTTCTATATGTATATACATGTATGATGTATGTATGTAGATATGCATGTAGGGAAGGGTGCAGGTGTATGTGCATGTATGGATCTGCAAACCTGTGCAAACGGATACGCACCAAAGGCCCCTCACCCCGAAACCCTACATAAGCCCTACACCCTACACCCTACACCATAAAGCCATCAATCCCGGCACCTTCTGCTCCATACGCTTCCATACATTTTACATCGCAGTGCTGCGACCATGTCTTTCGAAGCGCTCTTCCAGAAGCTTGGCTCAGGTCTAGCGGGTTGGTTTAGTTTGGGTTTTAGGGGTTGCAGAGGTTTAGGGTTTAGGGTTGAAGGGTTGTTTTAAGGGTTCCTTGAAGGGTTCCTTGAAGGGTTCCTTTCGTTTGGAGTTTTAAGGTTTAGGGGTTCTTTTAAGGGTTCCGCTCCCTGTAAGGATCCCTTCACAGGGTTGTTCTATCAGGGGTTCTGTAAGGGCAAGGGTTTGGCTTAGACTTTGGGATTTGATATGGGGGGTAGGAATCATTTGTGGACATATTCCCTCAGAAGTCCTTATGCAGCTAAACTACAGTACCCTAAACCCTAAGCCCTAAACCCCAAACCCCAAGCCCTAAACCCCAAACTACAGAATACCGCAAGGCGCTATTCAAATGATCAAGGCCCCTGTAGCAGTTGGACCAAACCCTCCTGCACAAGACGGCCAGTAAGACAGGTAATCGCCAAGGGCTACTTTCATGTTTCGCTTAGAGAAGGAGTTCAGTTCTCCAAGTAATACCCGTGTCTAGCCCTTTTGTTGTTTTGGGGTTTGTTTGAAATCGCCGAAGAATGCGAAAGAAGTGCTTGGCAGGATTTCAGGCTTCTGGAACTTATGGTATGGGAGGTACGTACCCTGATAAAGTCCTTGCGACAGCCCTTTTTTATGTGTGGAGACCGACTAATACAAACGTATAAGTCAAAAAATCATCAATATTAGTCCTCAAGCATACTATAATCTTCTCCCAAACCCGATCATGTTAATCAAGGACCCGAAAACACATTAAAAGTATTAAGGCCTTTTCATACCCCCTCATAGTACGTAGTCCTAGATCGTTCAACCAATTTGCCTGGCAACAAACATGTAAAACCGAGGCCGACTCAAGGCAATGCGAGCCGTGGCGGAATGCGGGACACCCCGGGGCGTGGGGCAGCCTTGTTTTTGCGGCTGCAGTCTTGCTAGGGCCTATCTACATATTGTGACTCTGTCTGTCCGTGCGCCCATCTGTGTGTGTGTGTTTCCATCATATGTGTACGTAGCTCGTCTGCACATGCTTGTATTTGTATGCACACGCATCTCGACATGTGTGTGCTGCTTAGGTGTCTGCATATCTATGATGCATGTGTCTCCCAGCTGACGAGCAGGGTGTTGCTATGCTGTTCCTATAGGCCCTGGGTTTCCGCAACTCCCATAGCTGAGATGTCTGGCGAACCCAACTCCAAGACTCTTGGGCTATAGACAGGCTTCTTTACCCTAACCCTCCAGGTACCTACTAGATAGGGCCCTAGGGGCTCTAGTACCCTATATGGTAGGTACCTGGGGGGTTAGGATTAGATTGTAGTAGGATCTGTGTAAAGCAGGGGAGATACAAGTCTGTCGAAAACACCGTCACTGCAGGATCAACATGAGACTGACAGACGGCCTTCAACAAAAGAGACTGGTCCGTCAAACAATCCTTTTACCCCCAGTCGTAACGTTTTTACCTGTTTTACTTGGGGGTCTCCTTATTAAAGCCGAATATAAAGAAAAAGAGCACCCTTATTGTTAAGGGGTTACCCATAGGCCCCTAAGTAGTTCGGTTTTTGGGATTACCTTATAGGATTCTAAATACAAACCACAACAGGGAACTACTGAGGGGCCTGTGGGTACTGGGGAACCTAGAATCAGAGTGACATTGAGGTGAGCCCCGGCTGTGGAGTCCCCTTGCCGAAGCCTAAACCCCAAGCCCGAAATGCAATACAGCCCTATGCAAAACCCAAGCCCTAAATCCCGTAAAGCCCTAGCTATATATAAGTCTGTAGACCCGGCTAAGAGCTATTATGTTAGTTATACCATGTTATATCATTATGTGCTACAACAAACATACATATATATATTACATATATACATATATACATATATACATACATACATACATACATACATACATACATACAAACATACATACATACATACATACATACATACATACATACATACATGGCATATATATATATATATATATGTATAGAGAGAGAGAGAGAGCGAGAGAGAGAGAGACAGAGAGTGAGTCAGAGAGATGTATCTACATATGCGCTGTAATATACTTATATCACGCTGTATCATACGACCCATTCTACCTTCTTATACTATATCCCTAAGGGTCCATGTACCCAAATAGTCTTTGGCCTTAAAGTAGTCCCCATATAGGTACTTTGGGGCCAAAGTATATACTATTTGGGTACATCGACCCTTAGGGTATTAGACTACCCCATCAAGCCTCAAGCGAGAGGATCTTGTCATGGTGGAGGAGGAGGCGCTGCTGAATGAGCAGAGGCCGTCCTAAACCCTAAACCCTGAACCCTAAACCCCAAAACCCTAAACCGCCTGGCCCTTTTTGGGTTTTTGTGGCTTCAAGGCTTCTAACATCCTTTGCCCTAAGGGCCCATGTACCCAAATAGTCCCTTTAGGGTCCCTTTAAGGCTCCTTCAAGTGATCTAAAAGGGTTCTACTGGTGTTAGGGCTCAAGGGTCCACAATATATACCTTGGCCATAAGGTAGTCCCTTTCTAGGCCAATGTATATACTGTATGAGTACATGGACCCTTAGGGATACTTAAGGAATACAAAACCCTGATCTTACATACGGGGCTCTGGAAGGTCGGGGGAGAGTTTTGGGTCTATAGGCTTGTAGGGCCTTAGGGTTGAGGGATTTAGGGATTTAGGGTTCAGGGTTTAGGTCATGGTGTTGGTGTTTCGGGGCTCAACTTTGTCTACTGTTGTTCTTCACCGAGTTTTTGTGAAGGGCAGTTACATCAGGCTATTATACTAACAGGGTTACCATAAAGAGTACTATGAGCAGAGGCGGGCTTCGCGCGGGAAGTTGGTCAGGACCTTTTCGGTTAAGGGTTATGGTTTAAAGTTCGGAGTTAAGGATTCGATTTCCGTTCGTACATCCTCGCGCCAAATAGAGTGTTGAAAAGGGCCCCCTGCTATTGAAGAAGGCCAGTTACTATAAGGGCCGCTTTTAGAAGGTTGCTACAAGCAGGTTTTAGGAGGGTTTTGAAATGCCTTACAGGGGGAATCCCTGGAAAGCCTGTAGCCGTCCTGATTGCAAAACTTGCAAATCATTATAGGAGCCCTTTTTTTGCGAATCCTGAAACCTACGCCCAACCGTAAAGCCCTAAAGCCAACAATAAATCCTAAGCCCTAAACCCTAATGCCTAACCCTAAAGCCCAAAAAGCCACAAATCTAAACTCTGCCAGGTGTTCGAGGAGAACCAGAAAAGTCGACTGGGAGACGAGAAGACGGGCCGTCAAGCTCGGACTTCTGGTAACAGCAGGAAAGTTGTTTGCTGGATGTTTGTTAAGGGTTTAGGGCTTAGGGTTTAGGGTTTAGGGGGACTATAAACCCTAACCCAGAAACCACTGTAGGGGTAGGTTTCGGTTTGCAAACCCTCAGCCACTTTACATTTACGGCTTCTGTTGTGGAAGCCCTCTTTTGAATTGCAAGCTGTCTAGCAGAACAAGGAAACTCGATTCTTTACTATAGGTCCTGATCATTGTGGGAACCTAAACTAACTCCCCCAGCAAGAACCCAGTTTCCTGCTGATGATCTGGACATCTGAGGACTTGTCGGATGTGTAGCGCAACCTGGCTGGGACCTGGCCCGAAGAAGCCCGGTTTAGGGGCTTAGGTGGACCCCAAAGAACCTACTTTTTTAGGGTTCCTTATTATGAATTATGATCTCCTGATATAAGTCCTTAATGGTATTGGGGGTTAAGGTAGGGGGTAGGGATGGCAAGCAACCCAAGGACTGGGTTCCTGGTGCTGTTGCTAGAAAAGCTGTATGTAAAGGACACATATTGAACATAAACTTGATAAAGGCCAACCGTCCGTAGTACGTTAACACAGGTTGTAGGGGCACCATTATAAGCTTCCAGAAAGGAGCGCTAGCAGCCCCTAACGTGGAAGTATCAGCAAGACAACATACCCACACCAGCCCCTTGAGATAACTCGAAGCAGGCGGTTCCCAATATATAGAGGTCCAAAAGCCCAAACCCACTCTAAATCCAAAATTTCACCACGCCTTAGTACTCTCGAGTCCCTCTACACTTGTGGGTGTTTAGGGTTTGAGACGCATTGGGTTGAGGCGTTTAGGGAGACCAATTCCCTTCTGCGGCACCCGTGACTTTGAGCAAGTCCGAATGCCCCAACTCTTTACAGCCTTGTCCCTTCAGCTCAGCCTAAGGCCCTAGATCCTAAAGCCCTCAACACTAAAGTCCTACGCCCTGAAGCCTAAACCCTGAAGCCCTGAAACCTAAACCCTATCGCAGCGGAAGGCTGGCAAGGCTTTGTGGTTATAGCATGAGGCACCAGACACCAAATAGCTACACAGTAAACCCGCCCAAAAGGTTGGAATTGGGGACCACATTCACGGTTTTCGGATTTTAAAGTTTACGGATTCGGACTCCGCACTGCTCATATCACAGGTTCGCAGGTCCTTGACACGTATTGAGAGGTCGGGGGGCGGAAGCAGCTGCCAAGCGTCTTCCGCACTTTGTGTAACGGGTGGCCTCGGCATTTAGCAATCGAAACTCTGTTGAGCTTACTGCGGGGCTCAGAGCCACACTTGCAACATCACACCTGTCAAATTCTGATGCGCTGCTTAGTTTAGTAGCTGATTCCTGCCCAAATTGGAGAGGTTAATCAACGATTAATCTCTTGGAAGGTAACTCCGCAACAAGCTACAATCTGACTTGTTCAACCCTTCCCTAAACCCTAAAGCCTGTCCATTTGCGGACCCGAATATAGTGCCCTAAACAGCTGTTTAGGATCCTTATATAAGGACCCCAAAATAAGGTACCCTAATTTTCGGAAAGTCCCATTTGTTGTTGCAAGACGTATTTCAACTCTTCTCTCTGGTTCTTAGTAGGGAATGGGGGAATGGATCCCTATGATAGTCCCTTAAGGTCCCCTATAGTAGTCCCAATACCCCATTCCCCCATTAACCCTAAACCCTAAACCCCTATAGTAGTCCCCCATTCCCTACTAAGAACCAGAGAGTCTTCGGCAGCCGAGGCTCTTCTTCGGTGGTCACGCGCTCCAGCGAGCTCTGGATGTCCTGAGATCCATCGGTGAGACTTCCCCGCCTGGCTCTCAGCACGGTTTAGAGTTTAGGGTTTATAGGGTTTAGGGTTTAGGGTTAGAGTTTAGGGTTTATAGGGTTTAGGGGGTTAGAATTTAGGGTTTAGGGTTTAGGGGTTAGAGTTTAGGGTTTAGGGTTTAGGCTTAGAGTTTAGGGTTTAGGGGATAGGCTTTAGGAGTTTGGGCAAGGGGGACCAAGGGGGCCGTGTATGGGGGGACCCTAAACGGACCCTATGTTCCGGATCCTGCTATGTCGGTTCAGTATGGGACCCGCTTTTGTCGGGTGAACTTTCTTTGCTGGCAAATCTAAAGCAGGCTGGGTTTTCTCACAAAAGCCCTACATTCGCATGGCTGATCCGAATCCTCCTCATCTCCGAACCCCTACACCCTAAACCCTAAGCCCCTAAATCCTGAACCCCTACACCAAAAAAAACAAAACGGAACCCTAAACCCTAGACCCGAGGCCCTATAACCCTAAACACTTCACCCCCAGCCTAATCTTCATCCTCCCACACGTGGATCCCTTTGAGGTTCATACTCCTGGACGAGGCGCCAAAGTGCCCCTTTGCTTCCATGGGGGGTGTAGGTTTATTTATTATAGGCTACTCCGGTAGAAGTGGCATTACGTAGAGTAGTTGCATGCGCTTTGCGGCTTTTCTTTCGTTTCAGGGTTTTGGCTGTAGGCTTTTTGGGTTTAGGGTTTGTGGGTTCAGGGTTCCGAGTTTAGATTTTGTTGGTTTTGTGCATTTTTGGGTGAAGCCTGTTCGATTTCGGGTATATAGGGGACAGCCCTTCTTCTGGGTTCGTGCTTTAGTACCTTTAAGGAAGCCGAAATGCCGAAACACACGGGGGTTTGCTCAGCCGAAAGCCCTGCATGAGCCCCTGGAAGCTTCAAAAAGGGTTTAGGGTTTAGAGTTAAGGGTTTAGGGTTCAGAAAGCAACAAGAACCCTGAAATCAGGAAAACACCAGCAGTTGCCAAGCTCGGAAAGAACAAACCCTGCTACAACTGCAACTAGTGTCCCTGCGGCGTAGGACGCCAGAGCTCATTCTTGATCTTGGTTATACTGGTGGCGTAGAGCTTTTAAACCCTAAGCCCTAACCCTAAACCCTAAAACCCTAAAACCTAAAACCCCAAACCCTAAAACCCTAAACCCTAAAACCCTAAAACCCATGGGCCCATAGGGTAGCATATTCCTCAGTAATGGTGTGGCGGGTTTTGCATGACCTGGGCGAAGCCGGGATTCTTTTAGGGTTGAGGGTTGGGGAGTGCAGGGCTTCGGGGATTTGAGGGCATTTTCGGAGTGGGGGTTGGGGAGTGCCTTCAAGGCGATCCTGAGCTTCTCGCCATTACTTGCTTGAGAGCGCTCCCCTCTCAACCTGGAGTCGGGGTAGGTACCCGTAGGCCCCTAAGTAGTTCCTTTTTGGCATGACCTCATCGGTTCTAAATATAAACCATAAAAGGGAACTACTTAGGGGCCTATGGGTAACCTCTAAGCGTCTTGGGGTTTGTAGAAGTACTCCTGCCGTCAATCATTGCTAAAGGCAACGTAAGTACAAGAAAGAGTAGTCGGAGAACGCACCTGTAGGACCGTGTTCGCAGGGTTTTAGAAGTGGCTAAGAGCCAGCAAAATTAACTTCATCGATTGGCTTCCACTGTTCCCTCTATTGTCATTGTGCTATGTTCCTACTGGTATTATTGTTGTACTGGGATCATCCTCATTGCCATTCGCAGTCTCAAGACTAACGAATTCAAACTTCTTACGAGTAGCCATCACCCTAAATCCTAAACCCTAAACTCCTAAGCCCTAAATCCTATTCTGATCAGTCAGAGCATACGAGCAAAGTGCCTGAGGTGAGGATTTTCCGAGCTTAGACTTCTTATGGGTGCGGACTCCAAGAGCAGAACTTTGGGGGGTGGGTGTGCTGTTGGTCTAGGGTAAGGGTTTAGGGTTTAGGGTTTTGGTTTTGGGGGTGGAGGGATGAGGGCAAGGGCTTAGGGGTGAGGGTTTGGGGTTTGAGTTTCAGGGCTTTGCGTCTTTGGGGAAGGGGGGCGGGTTGTAGGTTTAGGACCTTGGCCTTGGATTCATACCTTTGATCTTGATGCTTGGGGGGAATGATAACTAGGGATTTGGGGACTCCGGGCTTTGTTTGCATTTCGGCAGTTCCAAAAAAGCAATCGCCGCGACACACGCGCCCGCGTCGGTGGCACTGTCAGCAACGACAGCCGCAGAAGCACAGGAAGTTGCTGGTGCAGGGTTGCTTTAAAGGTCGATTCAGCGTTTAGGGTTGACGGATTTGTGTTTGGGAGCTCGAGGCTTCGAGGTATAGGGATGAAGGCTATGGTGATGATCATCATCATGATGATGACGAGGATCATGAGGGGAATGGTAGTCAGGAGTATTCTGGTCGTGGCTAGCTGAACAGTTAAACCAGGCTCCTGTGACTCAGTTCTCTTCATTGCAGGTTAGTTTCGAAGATATTGAGGGTCGGTATGCAAGAGAGATCACCCTGATACCCCCCCAAAAATACTCTTGCATGGTGGGAGGCTTCTCAAACAATGGAACTTGGCCTTGGTATTGATGCAGCATTAGAGCTGCGACTAGGAAGTCATTTTTAGGGGTTTTGGGCTTAGGGTTTAGGGCTTAGGGATTACTTGTTCCAGGTTGCTCACAACAACCTCGGCAACAAGGGCCCGGACTATGGAGAAGAAGGCCTAGTGTATAGAGTACGACGCCTGCATGCATCTAAGCATTGGTTCTCCCCATTGTTTGACGGCCTTTGGGTTTAGGCTTTAGGGTTTAGGGTTTAGGGATCTGCAGCACACGCACAGTAGCGGCTACACTCAAGCACCTTCGAGCTTCGTGCCGATGCTACCCCCGGTCGCAGCCCAAAGGCCATCAGGCCCGAACTCTGTCCGTTAGCATCGTCGGTGTCTTTGTCCTCGCAGCACGAGATGGTGCCAGCTACTGGCACGACTAGTACTGAAGCGACTAGTAGTACCAGTTGTGCAAGTCAGTAAGCAGGAAGTAGCAAGCGTCAAGTTGCCGCCATCAGCAAGGTCTTGAATAATCGTAATAATAGTAGTTTTAGAACCAGCATGAGAGTACTAGTCTATATGGTGATAGAATGTGATAGGCCGGGGGAGGTGTAGAAGAAGTGGTGCTGCCCTGAGCGGCGACAATGTTAGCAGCAAGTGCAGTCGTGGTCACCTACGTCAGGGATGTAGCTGACTTCTCCATCAGGCATGGATTCGCTTGCCGGATAGCTGATTGCGATGTAAATGCTGCTGCCTTCCTAGTCAGTTGTGACGCACTGCTGACACTGTGATACGCTATGTGTCGTGGTCCTACAAGGACACGTGCCCCATACCCGATCGTTGCTCATGTAGTTGTGGATATTTACGATGCTATAACCTATAACCAATCAGAGGCAGTGCCATCACCGTTGCTGTCCTTAACTACTCACCAAGTCCATCCTGGACAATGCAGTGTACTCAGAAGCCGACGATCCTGTTCGACAGCTCTCTGAAATGCAAATTGGCTCATGAGGAAGAGCGCCTCGAAAGGTAGCCGGTGAAGCCGACGCGAATCGTATGTTCAAGACATAATATTGGCTTTCCTCCGGATAGCAGCTTAGTGGAACACCCCTTTCCCGCCTTTCCCGTAGTAACGCTGCGAGGCACTGATTCCTAAATCCTAAAAGCCCTCAACCCTAAACCCTATACCCCTACACCCTAAACCTCTGAACTCTAAACCTTAACCGTAAGCCATTCGTCGCCAAGGACACTACAACGGTCGGGAGATGGAAATGGTGTAGCTTGGCTTGTCGGAGCAGAGAAGGAAAATCTCCAGATGCCGTCCATCAGCAGGGTGACTGCCCTGCGCCACTGCGAAGCTTAGGAGAACTTGTCTTGTCTTCTAGGGTTCTGGGCCGAACCCTAACCCCCCAGTGCCCCCCCAGGTACCTACTATATCGGGTACTAGAGCCCCTAAGGCCCTATACAGTAGGTACCTGAAGGGTTCAGGGTCTAAGGCTTTACTTAGGGTGATTTTGTGGGAAACATCCAGCTCTGAGACCTTCTTGAGATTACGGATTCCCTGGGGCCCCTATAATCCCAAAGGGTCCTAAGTACCTATATGGTAGAATGTAGGGTTTCTATATTAGGAATTACTATCATGATTTAGGGAGGTATTCCCCATAACAGTACCTAGGACCCTTTGGGAATGTATAAGGGAGATCTGAAGGCTGCATCCCTCACCCCCAAGTCCCGCCGATCCTGTCGGCATTGTGCGTGGAGCGCTGGTAGCCTGACGGAAATCTGTGTTTTAAATAGGGGCGATCTCTTGAAGGCTCTCATCAACTGTTTGTAGGCGAAGTGTCATCTGGGCATACTCAGTTTTATAAGCAAGTTTAACACCCCCCCCCCTTAAGGTTCAATGCGATGAACGACTTCCGGGAGCATGACAGCAAGATGTTCGGGATGCACGGCAAGTATGGGTCTCTCAATGTGGTCCCTCGGCTTGACAACGATTTAGGGTTTGCTTTTTGGAGTTCAGGGTTTAGGATGGTTTATAGGGTTCCGAACGCTACAGCCTTATGGGGTTGCTTGAGGGATCTGTGTTATCTTGGAAGTGTGTGTTTGTCTCTTAAGGGGGATATTCCAAGCTCGTGTTTCTAGGTCCCATCGAAAGGAGCCTGCACAATTGCCAATATTGTTCCTAGGGTTCCCCTGTTGTTCCTGGGGTTCCTTTCTATGATTTTAGAAGAACCTGTCCCAAAGCCCGGTCTGAGTAGGCCCCTATATCATAGAACCTTCACAGGTTGAAGAGATGCCCCATGCCCAAAGCTCATGCCAGGAAGCATATCCGGAGGTCTGGATAATATGCACATCCACATCGTTAGATGTTGAAGGGAAGCCAAATCCCAACTGAACCCCGGAACCTCATAAGATACAGTAGGGGCTCTCAAAATTGCAATGGGGTGTTGGGGTATATTGACCCTAAACACTTGAACCCCAAAGCCTAAACCCCTAAACCCCTAAACCCTAAACCACCAAACCCTAAACCCCTAAAGCCTCGACCCTTGAACCCTGACGTCCTCGAGCTCCGCTTCCTAAACGCCAGAACACACCGTTCCCCTCCCCGAAAGGAAGGATCGTGAACTTCTGTCTCTGTGTGTGTGTGTGGGTGCGGGTTCATATCTATGTGTATATGTATGTATATATATATATGAACATATATATGTGTGTATATGCATATATACTCACACGTAAGTCTGTATGTATGCATGTATGTATGCGTATATGTATATGCATATGTATATACTACAAGTAACCCCATTCTTATTTTGCAGACCCCTATGTCATAGAACCATTCTAGATCCCTGCACAGATGCCTGTGAGGGAACCCTCTAAAGGAAGCCTATTCTAGTTCTTAAGGTCTTCAACACCTTGGACCCTAAACTCTAAACTCCCTAACCCTAAACCCTAAACCCTAACCCTAAACCCTAAACCCTGAACAACAGAGACAGACTCAGAGAGTGTCAAGGCGGAGCTCTCGCAAGCGGATCTCAGGGTAACCTTCCGCGATCATCTGACGAAGCAGCCCATCATCCTCGCCGTCTTGGCCGCAGTTGAGGGTTTAGGGTTTAGGGGTTTCGGGTTTAGGGTTTCGGCAAGTTTAGTACCCTGAACCCTAAACCCGTCTTGGCCGCAATTCGGGAAATTTAGCTTTTTTGGGGGTTTAGGAGTTGAGAGGTTTAGGACTTACAGTAGGGGCTTAATGTTTGGGCTTTCGTTAGTAGCAGATAACCTTTAACTTTTTGGGGGTTTGTATATTCCTACCATACTTTGAGAGGTTAACCTGTTGGGATTTATAAAATCCGACCATACTTTGAGAGATGTTAACCTTTTGGGGTTTTATATAATGCTTCTATGCTTTGAGAGGTTAGCCTTTTGGGGTTTATATAATCCTAGCAGAATGACAAGGTTGACCGTTTTTGGGTTAGGGTGCTCAGCCCCTTAGTTCCGGTTTAGGGTGTTAGGGTTCAGGGTTTTAGGGTTTTAGGTTTTAGGGTGTTAGGGTTTAAGGTTGTAGGGTTTAGGTTTGTAGGGTTGCAGGGTTTTAGGGTGTTAGGGTTTAGGGTTGTAGGGTTGTAAGGTATAGGGTTGTAGGGAGTGTTCGGGGCTCTTGGAGTTGTGATTTTTGGCATTCCGGAAGGGGCCCTCATGCAAACCGCCTCTCGCTGTCCGGCTCAACGAATATGCTTCCTTATTAGAGACCTCAGGATGTCGAAGAAGGATATTCTCATTGAGGGTGTAGGGTTTAATTAGGGGCACCATCTTTGCCCATCGCCTGTTTTATGGAATGGCTTTTTGGTCCTAAGCCCTACACCCTAAACTAAACCCTGAACCCCAAACGCTAGCCCTGCCCCAGAGTGGACTTGTCTGCGAGTTGGCCTGTATGAGGCTTGCAGCACGTCCTCTCCCCTAACCTACCATGGAACCCTTAGGATTTTAGGATGCAGGGTTTAGGGTTTAGGAAAAGGCCGTGGCAAGTGTACGCAGGACTCCTTAGGAGAAAAGGTGAGGGTATCGAGGCGTAGAAGTTTTGGGCTGTAGGTAAGCCTGCCAGGACCACGTGGCGATGACCTTCTACGACATCGATCAGGGCCCGTCGTCGATGGGCATCGAAGAGGTTGCGCCCGTAGCTATCTTTGGTTTTCGACTCTTGGGTGCTGCTTTATAGGGATTTTGCTAATCTGCTTTTGTTCTTAATCTGTGGGGTCTCTAGCGTTTTCCAAATAGAGCTCCTGCCTGCCACTATAAGGGGACTGGAGTGAGTTCGGGATTACGTGTCCACGTGATGACGGGTTATAGAGTTTCAGGGATTCGGGTGGCGGGTGTGCAGTGTTCGGATTCAGGCTTTGAGTTTATGGTGCATTAATTTAGGGTTTAGAGTTTGCCCTAACCCCGCACGTCCCCAGGTACCTACTATATAGGGTACTAGAGCCCCTAGGGCCCTAGTTAGCAGGCACCTGGAGGGTTAGGGTTATGGTAAGATCTTGGTGAGCCCTAAACCCTAAACCGGGTTGTTTTTGGTCAGAGCTGCCGGCGCATACGGAAGCGTGAGTCTTTCAGATTCGAAGCTGCGATGGCCCTAAACCCTAGGCCATAGACCTTCTTTCAACCCCCTTGCAGGTAGGGTTTAGGGTTTAGGGTTAGGGCTTAATTAGTGCTTAGAGCTTAGGGTGTAAGTGTAGGGTTTAGGCTTCGGGTTTACGGTTTAGGGTTTGGGAACGGCTGCGGCGTGTGTTGCTGCAAAGCGGGAATTTGCGTAACCTGGACCAATTAAAGCACCCATGCTCGTGGCAGGTTGAAGTCGAGGGCGACTGGACCTTGGCCCTTGTGTCGCCGCTTCGTCTGCGCACTTGGATGCCCCCCCGAACCCCACAGCGCTAGGCGAAAGCTGCTGGTTCACATCACAGGTCCCTCCGCAACTTGAATCCATGTACCTCAGGGTTTAGGGTTTAGGGCAACCCTAGACTTAGGGTTTAGGGTGTAGGGTTCCGGGGAGGGCGTTGAGCTCATCCGTAAACCCTACCACACCCCTAACCTCCCAGGTACCTACTATAAAAAGCCCTAGAGCCCCTAGGGCTAGGTAGGTACCTGGAGGGTTAGGGTACAGACATCTACCAAAGCCTGCGACCCTTCACCAGAAGGCCCTGATCCCCCAAAGCAACAGCGCCCGAAAAAGTTGAACTGCCCTAACAGAGCCCTCAACCCTAAACCCTAAATGCCTAAACCCTAACCCTAAACCCTAACCCTAAACCCTAGGGTTTTGGGTTTAGGGTGTAGGGTTTTAAACCCTAAACCCTAAACCCTAATAAACCAAAGTAAAGCTCAAAGCCCGAAGCACTCAAAGGCCCAGAACCACAAACCCTTAAACCCAAAGCCCTTAAACCCCTAAACCCCTAAACCCCAAAGCACCCAGAGGCCCAGAACCCAAGAAGGACCAAGCATGTAAGTCATCTCTTCCCTGCACCTCTCTGCAGATGGATGGTCCAAAGAGGGGGTTTTGGGGTGTAGGGCTTTGGGTTTAGGTTTAGGGTTTAGTGCCTAGGGGTTTAGGAGTTTAGGGTTTGGGGATTTAGGGTATAGGGGCCTTAAGTATAACTAGAGCAGGGTTTCGGGATATATTATGCTAAAACTATAACAAGTAACCCCAAAACACTATCGGTACTTATTCCGGCTTCTACATTTTGGTGTTAGGGTTTAGGGCCTTAGTGCTCAGGGTGTAGGGCAGGGTTAAGGGCAGGGTAGAAACAGCTCTGTGAAGCAGCGCCAGCCGAATTCCTGGGAGTGTGCGGTTGTTAAAGATTGGATTTTTAAGGTGTATTGAAACTACGTGGTGCAGCGAAAATGGGAGGTATGCGAGGTTTCTTGACATTTGCGGCTTTCTGCTGGATTCTACTGGGTTCTGTGTCGGCGTTTTGTACTGAGTGGAGCTCTCAAGTATCCATGGTCTTTTGGCAGGATTCAAGCTTTTGGGGTTTGGCCGTAAAGCCTAAACCATCCGAAGCCCTACACCCTAAACCCTAAATCCCTAAACCCTAAAACGGCCCTAAACCCTAAACCTAAACGGCCCTAAACCCTAAACCTAAACCATTATCATCCCTTAGAGGGCAATCTTGCCGAGGAAAAACAGCGGCATCAAAGTGGACCATTCGCCCCATCTTCGGAAGATCAGGCTCCTCCCTAAGAGATTCAGGGTTTGGGGTTTAGGGATTCTGGGTTTAGTTAGGGTTTAGGGCTTATGGCCGTGCATCCTAAAATCCTAAACCCTAAACCCTAAATCCTACACCCAAGCATGAGATTTGGGTTTGTAGGTTTGATGGGTTTGGGGCGCTGTGGTTTTTGTGAGGCGTAAGGTTTAGCTTAACTACTACTTGCGGTGCTATAGGGGCCTATTTAGAGTTTAGGGTTTAGGGTTTACTATTTCAAGTTCCTCATTATAGTAGACCCTAGCATGTGCTGCAGACGATGACAGGATGTTAACCGCTGCAGTCAGGGCATTTCGCAGGGGGAGAAGGGCAGGACAAGGGCACGGTTGCCAGAACTCTGGGCGGCTTGCGCGAGTTGGGCTGCTAGAAAGCATACTACACTATCATACATATAAATTTAAACCCTAAACCCTAAACCCTACATTATACTAGACTTTACACTACTCTCCGTACTATTCTTTGCTATGTTCCTTTCAGGGCACGGCCGAGCAGCGTAGAACCTTTGGCCTCGAAGCCGTTTGGGGCTTGGGCTTTGGGGTTTGGGGTTTCGGGTTTAGGGTTTGGGGTTTGGGGTTAGGGTTTGGGGTTTCGGGTTAAGGGTTTGGGGTTTGGGGTTTAGAGGTTGGAAGGCCTTGAATACGTAAGCTCTAAGCTCTACAGAACAGATCCCGCGAATCGTTCATTCCCAAGCCCAGTCTGCTTTTCAAAGGTCAAATGTTTGAAGAGAAGTATATCTGTACTTTCATATGATAGACTATGTCACGTGGGGCTTAGGATTGAGAGTTCAGGGTTCCCCCCAAAAGGCCGCGAAGTTATCAGTTCTAGTCTCCCCAACAAGCCCGTAATATCGGGGGTCGGAAACAGTGTTTCTTAGGGTTCCCTCACGTAACGTGATTATGGTACCGTTCCCCTCCCAAATGGGGGCTAGCCTAAAGGCCCTAAACCCTAATCCTTAAAAGGCACATTATACTGCTTAAGCCCCCCCCAAAAAAATAATAAAGAACGGCCTCTACTTAGTTGACCTCGAACCTGGGTTAGCGGTTGAGGGCGCAGGGTTTGAGTTTAGCGTTCCTGCCTTTTTGGGGGGGGCTAGGATGTAGGGTTGAGGGTTACCCTAAACCCGAAACCCTCAACCCCGGAACCCTAAACAAAAAATACCCATACCCTACACGCTAAAACCCATACCCTGAACCCCAAAGCACCCTAAACCCTATCCCAGGTTCTCCTCCACCATGGAGGGCATGGCGATGGACAGCCCCATGGATCCGATGACTCTCACCATGGTCCAGTTCGAGAAGGCGCCCGAAAACCCAAGGGTTGAGGCTTTTGGAATTAGGCGAACTATAGGGTTTAGGGTTTAAGGTGTCGGGTTTTAGGGTTTAGGAATTAGGGTCTGGGGTTTGGATCTTAGGGTGTAGGAATTAGGGTTTAGAGTTTCCGTATAGAGTTTTGTCAGGATTCATGCTTGTAGGTGGTGTAGTTCCTTTTCGGGATTACCTTATAGGATTCTATATATAAACCATAAAAAGGAACTACTTAGGGGCCTATGGGTATACGCTACGTGTGTCGGGAAGGCCCCCGAGAGTTCAAAGATAGAGGGGGCCCTTGTGGTCTGAGGCGGATTCTGCATAGTGTTGCCTCACTCTTATAGTGCATATATATATATATCACTCTTATAGTGCATATATATATATACATATATATATATGTGTATTGATAGATAGATAGATAGATAGATAGATAGATAGACATATTATATATATACACACACATAGGCCTAGCAACATGTGTATATGTACACACAAACACACTTCTATAGGGATTGTGCATTAGGACCCTGATAATCAGAATAGGGTTTTCGGGCCTGCAGTAATGTAAAATTTAACCTAAGAGGCCATACCTAAAGCCTTTAAGGAATACTAGTACTCTGACTCGTTTTCCGGTGTTCAGACGTACATTGAACACTCGGAGCTCGAAAAAAAAAACCTCATGGCCCAGAGTCCTTGGATTTTAGGGTTCAGGGTTTCTGAGTTCGCTAGAATTTTGGACTGCGGGGTGTACGGTTGTTTTCGGTTTCTAGAATCGTGTGTTGTATTTTAGGCTTAAGCTTTAAGGCCTTCGGGCCTAAGGTTTGCTAGGTAGTCTTGTTCCGTTTGTGTTCTGGGGTTCTTGCAAACGTGACCAGTGGGACCAACAAATCATGGAATGCTCCTTAAATGGGGGCTGTGTGGGAACGTAGCCCTAAGCCGTAGACCCTTCAACTTAGCCGTTAGGGTTCGCAGGCTCATGTTCATCTACTCAAAGGGTCCATGTACCCAAATAGTATATATACTTTGGCCTTACAGTAGTCCCTATATAGGTACTTTGGGGCCAATGTATATACTATATGAGTACATGGACCCTTAGGGCTAGGTATCAACTATAAGGGCCTTGCTTACGTGCTCAGCTTTGTTTGCTTTCGGGTTACGGTCTCTTTAATCCACTCCTCACAAGAGCATAATGTGTACATCATCATATACATCTATGGTTTGCTTACCTCGTAAAAGCGAGTCGACTCGAAGTCCAGGACGCCATGCATCTCCGCAAACCATGATATGCGGGTTTCCGGGGCTCAAATCTGAATCGCCAGTGTAGACGACATAGGACATAGGATGATGTGGGGGCAGATGTACCCTCCCCCCCCAGTGTGTAATGATCCGTCTGAAAACCATGATTACGTATATACTTTGAGAAGAATGAAAACATTCCAGCATGAGTTCGTCACGATCAGACACTTCCGGTACTCATCAGTGTCCAGCCCACAGCAACCAGACAAGCCTCTATCTACTGCTAAACTTGGTCTCGAGGTCTTTTGGACACTTGGAGCCTCAGAGTATTGTCTGCCATCATTTCCATCATCAGCACCATTATCTCCATCACCAGCACTAGCATCATCACCATCATACCCATCCCCATCATCATCATCATCATCACCATCATCCACGCCATTCACCATCAGTATCTTCAGCACCATCAGCACAGATGAGAACCACAAAGCCTTTATCCTGAACCCTGAACAAGGCAGTGACCTTGAAGTTCGAGCACACCGACTCCTTTAGGGACTCTTGGCTTAGAGTCTTAGAGGGGGCCGGACTTCTTCAGTGCTTCTGTGCCGCACAAGCTGGCTCTACAGTCCCAAAGCCCCAGACACCACACCCGGGCCTTGAGACCTGCCCTATGGCATAGTCTGGCCGCCTGCAGTATGCTAATTAGGGCATACTACCCTTTGCATAGATTGTTATAGCTTGGTATTTGGTAAAGATGTAGGTTCTGGAAAAAGTAGTGCGTGCAAGAGCTCGATTTCTGCCCCGGAACCTTTGGCCCTCTAACACCCCAAGCGATAGACCCGAAACCCAACCTGAAACCCTACACCCGAGAACCCTTTTTGCAGGGAGCAGGCTCGTAAGAAGCCTGGTTATTTATTGGTTTCCTTCTTGCACAGGCACATCCATGGGCCCAGCATGATAACGTCACCCAGAGCTCATCCGTTCCTCAGGGCATTCATGTGCCTTCAATGTCCACCCAGGCCCCTTAATTAAGGAATGCACCTTAAATTAGAGGGGCCTTATAGCATGGTTAAAGGTGTATTCCTTAGTATCCGGTTCTCTGGGTGCTGGGACTCAGAGCATAGACAGATGGTGGCACACGGCCCAACAAGACTTCTTTCCGCGTCTCTCCATGCTTCGAGAGATGAACCCTAAACCTCTCTTTAGATACCTCTTTACTTCCGTCTAGCTGCCACTTGCTCAAGATTTCATTCGGGTTTTGGCTGCCCTAAACCCTGAACTCTATTGTTAATTCCTCCTCCTGCCCTGACTTGTAAGGTTTTGGTGCCAAGCTCCTCACATGTGCACCAGCGCCGAATTTTCATGGACATTTATGCATGACAGTACCCTAACCCCCCAGGTACCTACTATATAGGGTACTAGAGCCCGTAGGGCCCTAGATAGTAGGTACCTGGAGGGTTAGGGGTGCGCAGTCCGAATTTCGCAAACCCTAAGCCCTAAACCCCTAAACCCTAAACCCTTAAAACCCTAAACCCCTAAAAGCCCTAAACCCTTAACACCCTAAACCCCTAAACCCTTAAAACCCTTAAAACCCTAAACCCCTAAAAGCCCTAAACCCTTAACACCCTAAACTCCTAAACCCTTAAAACCCTTAAAGCCCTAAACCCCTAAAAGCCCTAAACCCGAGCTGGCAGCCAGGTCCTGCAGCACAGGAGTCGAAAAGTGCCCAAAACCCAAGCGAAAGGCATGCCCCAAGCATGTGGGTAGTTTTCTAAAGCAGCGTCCTTTTGGGTCCCAAATAAAAAAGGACCCCTAAAAGGGATCCTACTTTAGAGACTTACGCATTGGGTTTGCAGGCTTTTTCTGCGTCTGCGATCTTTTAGGAGCCCTTTAAGGAAGCCCCTCAGGAGCCTTCAAATGCTACAGACCCCTGATCGCCAGCCTAAACAAACCCCCAACAACCCTAACCCTCGAAACCCTAAACCCCTGAACCCCTAAACCCCTAAACCCTTAAACCCTAAACCCTAAACTGGCCCTAAGCCCCTAAACCCGAAAACCCTAAACGGGCCCTGAACCCTGAGCCGATTGGGTCTCAGGTGCGCTTGGCGGTGCCAGCCTCAGCCGATTTTAAGGGAAGGATGTTTTTGCCTTTGACCTTTTTGGGTTTTAGGGTTTAGGTTTTAGGGTTTAGGGTTGAGGGTTTAGGGTTTAGGGGTAGCTTTCTTAGAAAACACATGGGTAGTTTTCTAAACTAGGCTCCCTTTTTGAGTCCCCAATATAGTACGGCACCCTTATACAAAAGGAACCCTAATTTAGAGGACTACCCACATTGAAGCCCTGCATTCTCTCATAGGATGTTTGCGCTTCAGAAAACTACTGGAACAGTCGAGGTTTTAGGGTTAAGCCCTAAACCCTAAAACCTAAACCCTAAAACCTAAACCCTAAACCCTAAACCCTAATCAGAGGTTGGGTGGGCTCCAGGTTTTTAGCTTTTGGGCGCCGAGGTTTAGGTTCGCAGGCTTTGGTCGCAGGGTTTGGGCTTTAGGGTTTGTTTTGTTGTTCCCGTTGCAGGGTGAAGGTTGGTTTAGGGTTGTAGGGTTTAGGGTTTTAGGTTTTAGGGTCGCAGGGTTTAGGGTTGTAGGTTTAGGGTTGTAGGGTTTAGGGTTATAGGGTTAGGGTTGTAGGGTTTAGGGTTTAGTGCGTTTAGTGCGTAACCCTAATGTTCGAGCGAATCGTCCCTGCAAAGGGGTTCGCCAGGGTTCTGCGCCTTGAATATGTTGCTGCCCCAGACCTTCCAATATCCTTTAACTCAGGAATGCATTTGAAATTTTAGTAGGACCCCGAATTTGACATTTTCCTTGATAAGAGGAGTTTGGAAGGTCTGAGTGAAGTGGATGTTGAAGTGCTGCTGAAAGGGGCGTTTTGCGGAAATAAGGGATCCATTAACGAGACCCTTCTAGGGGATTGCACAATTTCGGGTCTATAGTGGGGTTCCTTATTGTTTGAAATATCATGTATGCTGAAAGAAAAGGCTTCCACACCGACAAGTGGCAACTAACGAAGAAGGGAAAGACTCGGCAGAAGGGGAGGAACGACAAGGGCGGCAAAGGAGGATGTTTCCAGAACAAGGCTGGGCCTTCGCAACAGCCCAAACGATTCACAACAGCGATGCCATTCAAGCTGCGTGGTGGCGTCCCGGCAGATGATATGGGGGAAGCCATATGCTATGGCGTCGGCCTAGGCGAAGGCACAGAGGCACCAGCAAGTGCAGATGTCCCAGAGGTCGTCACGTTTATTGTTTTCCTGGATCTTTGAAACCGCACTCTTTCCTGGGTCACAACAAGAAGCAGGCAGCCACCTGATTTCATTCAGTGCAGTTTATGCTTCTAAGGTCTCTGCTTGCTTTCCAAGCAAGTCAAGCAGGCTGAAGAACGAGTAGTCGTGTGTTAGGGCTGCGCATACACAGACCTCTGCTTTTTACCACTTGGCTCTTCTGCAAAAGCCCTAAAGCCCATTCAGTCGTGATGAACGTCCAAAAAACAGTTGGAGTCTAGACCCTCTTCTTGCACAACCTCGCAACTCAAGCCAACGCCCTATGCTCTTTATCGATATTGCACCTGTTAGGGTCCCTTATGAAAAGTATCGTGTACCATACCCCAGAACTCTGTTCCAATTCCTAAGCTTCTATACTAACACCCTATAAAGCCATTATAGCACCGATGCGTGAAGGAACCATGTTCTGATAATTCTCAAACATTCTAGGGTCGGGTTACCCGGAAGACTATGCTCTCCACAGCAAGCGCCACAGGTTCGCAACAAAGGCACCAACTATCGGTTCTTTGAATTTGCAGGCAGGGATTAGGGTTTTAGGGTTTAGGAGGCAAAGGCACCAACCATCGTATTTTCGAGTTTGGAGGCAGGTCACCTTGCGATGCAGCTTACCAGGTTGCAAGAGTAACCAGGACAATTTCAGTCTGGCAAGGATCCGAGGGGGTAATGAGCATGCAGTCCTTGTCAAGATGTCAGGATCACCCAACCTCTCTTCAGGGTGTCTCGTTTGACCTGTCGGGCTTGAGATGAAGTTTCAGAAGTTCGAGAGCATTTCGGAACCAGAGGTGCGTGTCCATACCCTAACCCCCCAGGTACCTTATACAGTAGGTACCTGGGGGGTTAGGGTTAGATATGGTTTTATAAGCGGCGACGCCTGCTTGGAGGTTAGGCTTCAAGGCTCAGTGTTTGGGGAGGGAACCTGCTAAACTTGCCTTAAACCCTAAACCCCAAAAAAGCCCTAAATCCCCGAAGCCTACATGGCTTTCCCGTGTTCTGGCTCGGTGTGGGTCTAGTTAGGCTTCAAGATTTTCTGAGGTCGCACCCGCCTCATGAGGTTCCTACCCTTTCCTAATCAGGGTTTAGGGGGTTGAGGGGCTACTTGTTGGGAGGTTATGACTATGAACCGTAATATAGAACTTATAGGGACACTACAAAGTAGGTTTCGGTAAGCTCGCAGGGTTTCCAGTCTCGGCTTATGGTTAGGACCTTACTGTAACATCTGTAGGTACCTACTATATAGGGCCCTGGGGGCTCTGGTACCCTATATAGTAGGTACCTGGGGGGTTAGGGTAAGACCTTACTGTAACATCTGCAGGTTTTATGCTTTGCAGATTGTGGTGAGCGACTGGGGGTTCTGCTGACTGTTTCGCGGCTTCTCGTCCTTGAGATTGAGGGAAAGGGCTTCGAGGTGCAGCTCTGTGCTGAGATGTACTAGATAAGATAAAACAAGTACGTAAACATCGCATGACACCGCGACAGTAAATGCGCCAAGGCTCCCCAAACCCGAAATCCCTGAACCGTAAATCCCCCCAGACACAGCTGCTCTTTGTTTTGTACGTCTGCGCGGTCCTTGTTTCAACTTGGTACTCTGCAAGCGTCGGCGCAGCATAGCTGCAGCCTAAGCCCTCACAAGTTACATTAGAGTGAAATAAGTCAAGTTCCTACTTTGCAGTGAGAAACCACAAGTGAGCCCCAAAGAAGCACGTTGACATGAGCTCATCTCCGATGTGAAGCGCCAGCACGAACCCCCAGCCCGAAAAAGCCCAAGCCCATCCTAAATGCAAGCTAGCTCGTTACTACTGCAGATGATGCTGATGCTATAAATCCTGATCCTGCATTACCTTAAGGACCCTAAACTATGGGAATTATGGTATTTTCCTCAGTATGGGTAATGCAGGATTTGTACCATCAGCCGTAGCAGTTACTGTAACAGTATGCTCTTGCAGCCCCCACAACCCTAAACCACACGCCCCCAAGAGCCTGTCCGGGTCATGAAGGTACGTGTAAACACGTCGTGAAGAACATAGTAGCATTCTTATTAGTATTGTATATTTCTATTGATAATACTCCGGTTCTGTATTATAGTTATTCTTATTCTTATTCCTGGTAGTTTTATTTTTCTTATCGTTTTCATGATTAGAAATCATGACCCTAGGGCTCCAGTTACCTAAATAGTAGGTTACTGGGGTACATAATATATGGTTAGTAACCCACTATTTAGGTAACTGGAGCCCCAGGGATGACTCTAGGGGTCCATGGAAGACTTAGGTCGTTGCTTGCCCACACGGAGTAAGAAGGCCCAAGACTCAAGGAAAGTACATGGAATCACAAACGTAAGCACCCCATAATTTGAGGTGGATTGCGATTTAGGCTTTAGGGTTTAGGGGTTTAGGGGTTTAGGGTTTAGGTTTTAGGGTTTAGGGTTTAGTGTCCCCTCCTAAAGTGGAGACGCAGAGGCCGTGCATCCATGGTGTGTGCTCGACTACCCGACGGTGCACCCGCGCCGGTCGGCGAGGCCTCAGCCCTCTTGAGGGCTCTACGGCCTCAGGACCCTAAACCCTAAACCCTCAGTCCTTAGAAATTCAGAAAGGTATGTAATCTGGGGTTGAGGTAAGCCCAAGCCCCTAAGCACCTCGCCCGTGGTCTGTGAGTACTTCCACTACGCCACTCTTGCACATATCGCTTGGTCGTTATGTAGGGTTTCGGATCTAGTTGTATAGTATAGCCTGAAAACCTTAACCCTAATAAACCCTAAACCCTAAAAGAGGCAACGACAGTTTCAGCGTGGCTGCATGAGCTGAAGCCAGGCGTCCTGACGAACAGAGAAGAGTAGCAAGCAAAAAACATTGGTCAATGCTTCTGGGGTTGAGGGTTCTGGGTATAGAGCTTGAAGGGTCGAGGATGTTATGGGGTTTTGGAGAGTTTAGTCTAGGGTTATAGGAGCTTTAGCTTGCAGCAGTATAGGTGCTTATGATCCCAGGCCTGACACCTTATAGACCCCGAATCCTGAACGAATCTTAAACCCCCGTGGAATATTTAATCCATAAGCCTTGGACCCCATCTTGCCGTAACCCCCCAGGTACCTACTATATAGGGTACTAGAGCCCCTAGGGCCCTATATAGTAGGTACGGTTAGGGTTGTTTGGTTGAACAAAACCGGGCAAGGTCTTCGCCAACCCGATGGAGCACGTGACTTGGACAGCAAGGCAGAAACGAATAAACCCCAAACCCAGGAGTCTGGGCAAAACTACTAGCTACTGTAATTACAATAAGACCTGACTAGTTCATCAGGGTTTTAGGCAATACTATGGCCATACTCAACTAGATATAGTGACATTGTGCAAGAGCCCTCGGGCTTGGGCCCCGATACTGTAATACTGGGGATGCTTGAAACCCTAAGGGTCCATGTACCCAAATAGGATATACTTTGGCCTTAAAGTAGTCCCTATATAGGTACTTTGGGGCCAATGTATATACTATTTGGGTACATGGACCCTTAGGGAAAGGTGCTGCAGGAGGGGGAAGTTGCTTTCTTCGGCATTGGAGCTCCCATTGCGGCAGATGTCGTGATGTCTTCGTACACCATGAAGCGTTTAGGGTTTAGGGAAACCCTGAATCCCAACAACTTCAGCTAATGTGGGAGACTTTGGATTGGTGTCTGCCTGATTGCTGTCAGACCATCAGTAAGGGCGCAGAGGTCTGGATTCAGGGCGCTTAGGTTTTAGGGTGTAGGGTTTAGGGTTTGGGTCTAAACCCAAGCCCCTGACAGTGTAAGGTATATTCCTGAATTGCTGGGTGTTGGGGAGCCCTCAGCATCGTAAGGCACGGCAGTTCAAGTCCAACGCCTCGCAACCACGAGCCCAGAACATCGGTTTAGAGGCAAATCCTGAAGCCTTTTACATAGGTCTACCACTGGGCCATTTTTTCTTTTTGTTTGTGGTCTTTGGTCTTCGGTTCCTTATAGCTGGGTCCTTAGGATTAACAAAAATGATCAATTTTAATGTAGCCCCAACAGGGAACCAGATAAGATCTTATAAAAACTGCTCTGGCTCTTGCCAGGCTACTGGGGGTTTTAGTTGCCCAAACTCAAGGCCCATGACCCCGAACCCCTTAAACCGCGAACCTCGTAGCACACAAATCCCCTATGTATACTGTTCATCCCGTAACCCATAGGCCCCTAAGTAGTTCCTTTTCGTGGCTTATATTTAGAATCCTATAAAGGAATCCCAAAAAGGAACTGTTTAGGGGCCTATGGGAAGCCGTACAAAATGTCCATCCGAAGTGATCGAAGGATCCCCCCGGATTGGTCGCGATCCCTCCGTATGAGGCCCGAGCTGATGCAGAAATCCCATGAATCGCTTGGGTGTGGGTTTTTTGGTGATTACGGGTTTGGTGTTAGGAGCTCTTGGTGGTTTAGGGTGATGGGGCTCTGGAGTTCAGGGCTATCGTGACTATGAGTAGGGGCGGAGGGTTGGCAAACTAGCCTGATGATACATGAACTCCATGACGTTCATTTCTACCCGAGGCCTGTCAAACAAAACGGGATGGGTTCCTGATTTCGCTTTCCATCTATGTCCTTTTGAGGGCTGAATTTATCCCCCTAAAACCCTAAACCCCTAAAACCCTAAACCCCTAAGCCCTAAACCCTAAAACCCTAATTTGGGCCCTGGGACGGCCGGCCCGCGATGGGCCTCCTTCACCGCTGTTGATCTTTCCCTAGGGCTCCCTTTACCTAAGTAGTGGATTACTAGCCATATATATATATACATATACATATACATATACATATACATATACATATACATATATATATATTATGTACCCCAGTAACCTACTATTTAGGTAACTGGAGCCCTAGGGTTTGACATGGGAATATCGGTACCTGAGATGCCCTGAAAATTTTGTCATGCCATTCTTCAGGCATCCTTCGTGGGGTTGTAGTTGCAGTACAACCCTAAACCCTTAAACCCGAGTCGATCCTATTCTCACGCTTAAGGCTTCAAAAACCACAGATCGAGTGAGGCAAGGATGGTTTAGAGACGCAGGGTTCGGGACCTACGGCCTCACCGGAATACTAAGGTATTCAATACTCTAAACCCGAAACCTGTACTTTGTCCCATTCAAGCAAGTTGAGGTGTAAATGCGGCGCATATGTGGCACTGATCACCGAATTCCCTCGAATACAGATGTCGAAACTGTAGCCCCCTACAGTTCTAGATAACTGTACTGTCATATACTCGCACACCCTACTCTTCGCACTAGGGCCCTCTGGCATCAAACTGCTACAGTTCAGTCGTAGAGCCCTTATGTGAGCCTTATAGAAACTCTAGTTCTTAAGGCGTCTGTACCACACACCCTGTGCCAAGACCCTAAACCCCAAACCCTGAGGATTCAGTTTATATTCTGCGGAGCCACGGTTTAGGGTTTAGGGTTTAGGGTTTAGAAAAAAAAACTCAACTCGCCGGTGCTCCGGCCGGGTTTACAGCTGGAAGATTCCCTCGCGGAGTGCTTAGGGTTTAGGGTTTACGGGTTTAGGGTTTAATTGCCGCCGGATTGGGAAGATGACGAGCAAGAGCGGTGAAGACGCTGAAATTCAGCCTGAAAGCCTAAGCCTCACCTGGCGGTTGAGAGGTCCCGACGCCCTGAGTCAAACCCTAACCCAAGAACGCGATGGTTCCAAGGAGTTGAATAGCCTCAGGAGGTTGGAGCCAGTTTGAGTCCTGTCCCGTATAGGTCGGAGCTCGGTAGCACCTGAGCCCCAAGCTGACCCTAACCCTCCACGTGCCTACTATATAGGGCCCTAGGGGCTCTAGTACCCTATACAGTAGGTACCTGGGGGGTTAGGGGGGAAGCTTAATGACGCAGGTGTTGAATCTTGCCTTACTCAGCTGATGATTTGTTTGTTCAGGGGGGTCCCTAGTGTGTGCATGCGGCTTTTCTTGCTGCTCTGGGTTGTGCATTGACAGCCTTTTGTCTGGTGTAACATTGTAACATACTCTATAATGAACTGTAATAGACCATAACGGATAAAGAGTTGTAGAATGATCTACACCTTTAGTTTCACTACTATGGTCTACTCTACTGTAACTGCTGTTTTGTTTGTTGACCATTCCTAAACCATAAACCCCAAACCCTAAGCCCTACAGCCCTAAAGCCCCAAACCCTAAAGCCCTAAACCCCTAAACCCTAAACCCTAACCCCCAAACCCTAAACCCTAACCCCTAAACCCTAACCCTAAAGCCCTAAACCCCTAAACCCCTAAACCCTACACTTCCTAAACCCTAAACCCAAAGCCCTGAATCACAAACCCCTTATAAACACGGAGCCCCTTTGTAAACCCTAAACCCTAAACCCGATCCTTGCTGTTCAGACGGCTGCCGCCACTGCCGAGAACAAGTGGATGTTCGAGGAGTGGTTGGCCGCACAGCTGCAGATACGGTGGGTTTAGGGTGTAGGGGTTTAGGGCTTTAGGGCTTTAGGGTTTAGGGGTTCAGGATTTAGGGTTTAGGATTTATGTAGGGCTTTAGGGTTTAGGGGTTCAGGATTTAGGGTTTAGGATTTATGTAGGGCTTGAGGGTTTAGGGGTTCAGGATTGAGGGTTTAGGATTTATGTAGGGGTTTAGGGCTTAGGGGTTGAGGATTTAGGGTTTAGGATTTATGTAGGGCTTGAGGGTTTAGGGGTTCAGGATTGAGGGTTTAGGATTTTTGCAGGGGTTTAGGGTTTAGGGGTTGGGCTTGCAAGAGCCCGGCCGAGACGGCTATTTTTTGATGCTGGTAACCTACATCCTAAGGCACCCCTGAAACCAAAACCCTAAACCCTAAACCGTGTTCTGGCGCATTGGGAGGTGCTGTGCTAACCAATTCCTACTTCGCACTTCCTCAAGCCTTCACCAAGAAAGCAGGTACCCGGTTTAGGGTTTAGGATCATTTCCTGGACCTTGAATATGCAATTCAAAGCCATTTCAGTGTGGATTTGTTTTGGGGTAATGTGTGCGGCTGTACTCGGTCTATAAGCAACCTGAACCTTCAAACAAGATTTTCTGAGATTTCTTAAGAGTATTCTCCGGTACTACCCCAAAGCCCTCTTCTACTTACTCATAGCATGAAATCTTCTAAATTTAGGCCAGCCGCACCTTTACAGGAGCCCATGTCCACCCCTCCCCCTCTTGCCCGCAAAGCCAGCTCCTCAACCCAGCCCTTTGGACTCCAAACCCCCCACAATTCTAAACCCCTACACCCTAAACCCCAAACCCCTAAACCCCAAACCCCTAAACCCTAAACCCGGGTTTAGGGTTTAGGGTTTAGGGTTTAGGGGCCCTACACCCTAAACCCCAACCCCCTAAACCCCAAACCCCTAAACCCTAAACCCCAAACCCCTCAACCCTAAACCCCGAAACACCCTGAATCACAAAGCATGTCAGGTGCACGAGGGCCAAAAAGTTCGACCGGGGGATCCCATCTTCCGAGGGAAGTGGATCCTAGGCCCCTCCTTGGGGCTTCCAGTTTATGGGTTTAGGGGCTTCGGGTTTAGGGGTTTAGGGGTTTAGGGCTTAGGGCTTAGGGGTTTAGGGTTTAGGGGTTTAGAGCTTAGGGTTTGTAGAGTTTTGGGTTTATGGTATACTTGGGTTTAGGGAGTTTAGGGTTCAGGGTTTAGAGTTTAGGAGGTTGGGAGACCTCGTTTCAAAAGGGGTTTAGGGAGAAAGCTGGAAGGTGGAACATGATAATCCTGATGCCCTTAGGCTGAAGTATATGGAATCCCACCAGAGGTCATCCTCATACCATGTTCCAACTTTCTGGAACCTGATGTAGGTGGAAGAGCAAGGACATTGCCATATACTCAAGTGGAGCCCGGAGAGCAAGCCGCTACAGGTAGACAGTAGTCGCCACACGAGATATTCCGATGACCTGCTGACAGAAGCGGTGCAGCTGCGGACGGTTTAGGGTTTAGGGTTTAAGGTTTAGGGTTTAGGGTTTAAGGTTTAGGGTTTAGGGTTTGGGGTTTAAGGTTTATGGTCGGGTTTAGGGTTTAGGGGGTGGGTACAGTTCCATCGAAGTGTCGCTTCGCCCACTGGGAGATCCAGCGTGGCTGACACTGCAGAATTGGATCGGGCAAGGGCGTGGGGAATGAAAACTACTACTACTACTACTACTACTACTACCGCTACGACGACTACTAGTACTACTCCTACTCCTACTCCTACTCCTACTCCTACTCCTACTCCTACTGCTGCTACTGCTACTGCTACTGCTAGCTATTACTACTACTACTACTACTACTACTACTACTTACTACGACGA
>CAJNJA010010131.1:2435-14379 GCA_905231915.1 Symbiodinium necroappetens
GGGGGGGGGGGGGGGGGGGTGAGTTAGTGTTAGTCACTGCTAGTGGGAAGGGATTGATTGGGGGTAACTCTGTTTCGGGTGCTTACAAGTCTACTTATAACCTTATGAACCTCTAGGTGTAGTTATGCTCACAACACAGACATTCACTTGTACTATGCGAAGAATACGCCCCAAACCCTCCACCTGTAGGCCCTGAACTCGCGTGGCAAAACGATCTTAGTTCTGCCTGGCTAAACCTTGAGCTGCAAATCCTAAACCCAACGCCTGAAAAGTCATCTTCCAAGTCCGAACACTGAGCAAAATCACATGAAACCGTTTAAATCTGAAAGCGCACAGCTCGAATAGTTCAGCTGACACTTGAATTTTCAAGCCCTACAGGCCCCAAGATCCTCGCGCAAAACAACATCTACAACTCCTACAGCCTCGAAAACCATGAAAAGGGCTTAGGGTTTTAGGGTTCACGGTTGGTTTTGGTTTCCTGAAACCACTAAACCCCCCGAAAACGCATGAAACCTTTCAACCCCTGAAACTCTTCAAAGCTTTCAGCCCCTAGAATAGGAGCCGTCATAATTAGAATGCCTTTAAAATTTTTTGGGTAAAGTATAACATATCTGTAACCCGGAGCCCTACGGATTCATGTTGATAATTTTTGGGCCCCCTACATTACAGCCCCCGGTCGCCTCTTGAAGCTCGAGCACACCGGTTGCAGCCGCTGGGTCGACCTGCCAAAATAGCTTGTTTTCTTGTTTGTGAGCTTCAGACTCTAGAGTTTAGAGTTTAGGGTCTGGAGTTCCGGGTGCGCTGTTCCTAAATCCACGGTTTAGGGTTTGGGGCTAGGCCCTAAAACCTAAACCCAAGCGCCGTCAGTAAATTTTAGGGCTTTGAGGGCTCAGGCATCATAGAGCTTTACGCAAGGTGGGTTCAGAGGCATTTACTGATCCGACTTCATTTTTCAGGAATACACCGTGAGTAGAAAGGGGCAATTATATTGTTTTCAGGTTTTTCGGGAATACTCCCCAGAAAAGGGGGTATTGGGCTCTCTTGTAATATATTGCAGGTTGTACTGGGGAATTATACTAGATTCGAGATAATGCAAAGCTGATACAATTTACGGCACTTAAGAATTGCGAAAAGGTTTGGGGTGAATTTTATTGTTTTACAGGGAATCTCACTCAGATGTCTGACGTTCGGCATCGGAACTTAGGGCGCACAAGGCTTTGCAGTTCACAAGTGTTATTGTTCAAACAAAGTTCGCCTTAACCCCGAAACCCTAAACTAGGTTTGCTGCAACGATGCAGGCAACAAATAGCCTGCCTTTTACGCCGACATATACACGGAAGTGATAATGCGTAACCCTTAAAAGGTATGTTCTTTAGGATCCAGGTCCAGGTGGGGTATAATGAAGGTTCGTACCAGAAAAGAGCTAGACTCACCAACAACCCCCACATGCTGCCAGTCCCAATGCAAACCTCGGCCACAGTCACAAAGAAACCGCCGTCCTGGCAGGTATGTATACATACATATATATATGTATATATGTCACGTTTCGGTAATGCAAAGCGCTTTGATAATCAGACTTGGGGGCTAATCATGGTAAACTTATAATGAGGAACGCTCAGGAAGAGTATTTGTAATTTGTCCGACCCCTACATTTGTAAAGGCCAGGGATTACATCCCATGGCTGTGGTAACATTTGGGATTCCGGGCCGATAGGGCATATAGGCCTTGCAAACCTTGCCTAGGCTGGCACGAACAGTTGAATTCCAGAGGACATGTAGCGGCCTTGATAGTTAGAATATGGTTTTAATGTATACTCCTGCAGTGTGTTGATACTGGGACTTACTGGGACCAGAGGGAATAATCAATGTTATAGACTGTTTCGGCTCCTATAGCAGATTCCAGATCGCCAAGTCATAGCATTGGACATTGTCGGGGTTTGCGATACCGTGGTGGTACGGGTACCTATACATTACAAACATAGATCTTAAAGGGCCTGAACGGGGCTCGTAACCGGGGGCCAAGCATATTCTACCGTATGGGAACCTGAACAAGTAGGGAGAATTATCGAGACGTAACGTCGGGACTCAACTTGTAGACTCTGTCGGCTAACCTAAAAGCTGACCAGGGGAAGGCGCTGTCCAATAGCGTTAAAGTATAGTTATCTGTACATATATACATTGTATACATATATACATAGGTATATATATACACACACACACATACATACATACATATATATATATATGTATCTTTATATTTTTTGCTCGCCCCCACTCCCACGATCTACACCTAGCCCCTTTCTGTTTTACTTTCCATCTTTCAACAGCAGCGTCTCTATCTCATGACAATAATCAAGAGAAGAAACTCACCATCTTTATACTCGTGGGAATCCGACGGGAAAATGGAGGCCTTTCATGTTTTTTCGGCTCAGGAGATGCTACGCTTATCGGCTTATCGATCCTTTAGCTGGACTCTCGCATGCATGTACATTATTCATTAAAACAAAACCTACTGCACCGCTTCATGTGAACAAAGGGACCTCGTCTCTTTCTGGCCAACAAGCAAACCGCGAGTTCGAAGGTCTTCTTCTGTCACACAGGGGCTTCCTTGGTCCTGCTTGCAAGAATCTTTTCTTGTCAAAAAAGAGCTGCCGTCCTTTCGTTGTGGGATAGAAAGCCTCTTCCCATTCGTTGGTGAAAAGTCTTGTCGTAATTATTTTGCCGAAGCAACAGCTCCCCGGTTGTGCCTGAAAAGAAGCATTCTCCGATGTCCACAGGAGCTCTGTTTTGCAGCTTTGCAATTATCCGTCAGACGGAGATATGCCTTCAGCTATGCTATATCAAGATATCAGAGAGCTATGCTCCTTCTTTTTTCCCGTTGAACACGAAGCAAGAAAGGATGCTTGTTTGGAGTCAACAATGGCAAAGCAGGCTCCGCGCGCAAAACACACGTGCATCCAACAGTTCTGCTGCATGTGATTTGATCACTTGTCCCAGTCGCGATCATTTGCATAACGTAACCAGCTCCAACCAAAGGCGCTGCAGCGGTTGTGACTCCAGCCAAAACACCAAACTCAACACCAAAGCACCTCCCGAAACCAACAGCACAACAAACACTTTAAAGCACTGGAGCTTTAAAAACGCCGTAGTGTCCCTAAACTTTGCTTCTACAGAAGCCACATTTAGGGACAGCACAGCACTTGACAGCCCTGGGATTTCAAAAGCGCTGTACTGTCCCTGAGTTCTGTTGTTCCAGAGGCCAAACTTTTGGGACAGTGCAGTTTTTTCAAAGTCCTAGAGCTGTAAAGTGCTGCACTGTCCCTAAATTTTGCTTTTTTAGAAGTCACATTTTAGGGACAGTACAGCACTTTAGAGCCCTGGGACTGCAAAAGTGTTGTACTGTCCCCACATCCTGGTCCTCCAGAAGCCAAACATTCGGGAAAGTACAGCACATTAAATAATAAAGCATTGGAGCTTTCAACTTGCTGTGCTGTCCCTAAATCTGGCTTCTGCCACATCCAAATTAAAAGCACAATACAGCCCCCAAGGATTCTAGCACTTTGTCAGCGTTGTATTGAACAAGTTCCATGGTACAGATGTTCAGCCTACATGCCTTCCCACCTGGAGGCAGGGCACTCAACAGGCTTTAGGATTCAGGGTTTAGGGCTTTAGGGTTTTAGGGTTCTAGGGTTTATAGGGTTTATAGGGTTTAGGGTTTATAGGGTTTAGGGTTTCGGGTTTAGGTTTTCAGGTTTAGGGTTTAGTTTAGGGTTCAGGCTTTATGGTTGAGGGTTTGGGGCACGTCCTCCACACGGACTTCGTAGTGGGACACTGGGCGGCCGCTCTCCATGGGAGCTGTCTTCCTCAGGTGGCCATCGGAGATTCAGGAATAGTCGGAGTCGTAGGGTTTAGGGTTCAGGGTTTAGGGCCTAGGGTCTAGGGTTTAGGGTTTAGGGTTTAGGGTGTAGGGTTCAGGTTTTAGGGTTCAGCCAGTAGTCGTAAGGTCCCGGAAAGCCTGCCCGAGTTAGGCTAGGCACATCATGAAGACGGACAAATACTTGCGAACATCGGCGAATCAGCTCTGCCGATAGTCAACAAACAAACACGACCATAATTGCATCTGAACGGGGTGTAGGGTTTAGGGCTGGCAGCCCTAGGTCCTAAATCCTAAACAGCCTAAACCCTAGATCCTAAACGGTCCTAAACTAGTGTTGCTTCATGGCTGGGGTTGGGTGTCATGACCGGAACTCAGATGGAGCGCCCAGATGAAATCTTAACACAGTCTGCGGTAGCTGAGGCACAACCCCAGGCCCAAACAAAAACAAAAGATGCATCGAAACCCAAAACCCCTCATTCAAAGCTCCATGCTGTAAGCCGGAACTACAAGTTTTCAAAAACATATCTGCATCTGCTGTGCAGTTGGGGGGTTTGAGCATAAGGCCCCCAGCAAAAGCTGAGTGTCGCAGCCAAGGGTTGGGCAGAGTGGGTCGTTGCTGTTGTTCCCCTGCCCGTGCCCTTTGCCACTGGACCCCAGAACTAGGTGCTGAGGTAGCCGGGTGGCCTTTTTCTAAAACAAACATGCAGGAGGAAAGGGTTTAGGATCTGGGGTTTAGGGTTTAAGGTTTAAGGTTTAGGCTGGGCTTTAGTGTTTAGGGTCTGCTAGACCTAGAGAGGTTTCTTGGCATTCTGACTGCCGGGCTCCAATAGTCTTTGTTTGTTTCCACCGCCCCAACCCGGACACTCACGCACAGCAGCGGGCTTGGGCCATGTGTCTCGGCGTGGTGCTGTTGTACCGAAAGTATGCATTGCAGTTCCTTTTCTGGTTTGACCAATTAATAGTAAGGATCCTATAAGGTAACCCCAAAAAAGGAACTACAATGGAGACAAGAGGTGTTTTGGCTGCCACGCCACTTTGTCTCGGAGTTTTGTGCTCCGCTCACACACTCATTCTCTCACTCACTCACTCCGTCACCCAACAATAACAAGAAACGGCTGGTGTATTGAATCGGGTCTAGAAAGCCCAGCGGCAACAAACAAGACCGCTTGCACATGGCTGCGTGATATTTCACGCAGTGGTATTAAGAAGCTCCCATACCGTAATCCCTAAATCCTAAACCCTAACATCCCCGAAGCCTAGAAAACCAAAAGCCTGAACCCGAAACCTTCTAACACGCAGCCTTAAATCCGGCCTTGTAGAAACCGTCTACAACCCTTGATGGGTTCATGGATTAGGAGTTATATATTTATATCGGTTCTAGGACCCTTATACAACCCTTCGAACCGGTACTAGCTGTATGGAGCTCTTCATGGAAGCCTTTAGCCCATGTCCGAAGCCCCAAAGCCTCAATGTCTACCCAGGCGCCAAGTGAATCTCCAGTGCGCTGGACCAACTGCATAGCACTCCTGTATAGAGCATTAAGGTTTAGGGTTTGGGGTCTCAGGGTTATACTAAAAACCCTTAATCATAAATTTAATCCGTTCTGGATAATTACACGGCTTGGGGTAGTAAAGATACAATTAAGGATTGGGGCTGCTTCTGGTGGCAGCTTCATGGGGAACGAAAGCGAGTTCACAAACCTCGAGGCTTGTTTCGAGGCTTGTTAGTTGAGAACGTTTGGCGTTTGGGGTTTGGGGTGTTATAAGCTCAAAATCCCAATTCCATGATAATTTCAAACCCTTAGCCCTACAAAAAGGCCCCATGGCCCGAAAAGCAGACAAGTTTAGTTTCGTCTGCTCTGTGAGGTCTCTGCTAGTTTCAAGTTCAGAAGTCTCAAGGTCAGTACCCCCAAGCTTTCTGTAGTTTCAACACCAAGTAATATGTAATATGACATGGAGAGCCTCTGAGAAAAAGCTGGAACAGAGTGCCCCTACACCCTAAACCCATAACCCTTACTTATCTACCGAACCGCCGAGATGACCACGCTATAGAATTCGCTCTTAGATCTACGTGCTGATTTGTAGGAAAAAACCCAAGGGTTCAGGGTTTAGGGCTATAAACTCAAAAGAGTCCTGGAACCCAACTTTTCAACCTTTTGTGAAAGTCTCTTCTAAGCCGCCAGCCTAGCAGAATGGAAAATTGAGCACGTTGCTTCGTCTTACAGCGTAGCTAATTTAAAGGAGCCCGAAGGAATAGTATAGGACACTTCTCAGGCTGCGATATCGAACCCCTAAGCTCTGTAGAACCCTTATATAACCCCTTTATATAGGATTCGTTGCAAATCCTTATTAAGGGCTCCTTAATATACCCATATAGGCTCCTAAGTAGTTCCTTTTTGTGGCTAATGTTTAGAATCCCATAAGGTAAGCCCAAAAAGGAACTACTAAGGAGCCTATGGGTAGTTCAGGGTGTTTTTCCATGTGATTCTCAGCCATAGGGTCCAGCTTCTCCGGCCGACGAGGGGTCTTGAAGGGCACACAGCCAGCAAGGCCTTGAAGCTGTTGGGCGCTGTGGATTGAGGGTTAAGGACTCAGGCGTATGGTTTAGGGGTTTCGGGTTTAGGGTGTATTTATATCCTAAACCCTACACCCTTGAGGTTTGGGGTTTTTGGAGTTTGTGGCTTCTGGGTTGGTCTTAGAACGCGACTCAGAGCTTTGGGGTTAAGGCTTTAGGGTCTTGGTGGTTTTAGGCGTTGCAAATCGATAGTCGGGTGTGTCTTAAAGTTTTGGGGATTTTGAATCGTTCGGTGTCGGGTGTACGGCTGGAAAGGTATTCAATCCTTGGGGCTCAAGGTTTCGGATGTTTGGGGCTTGCTGCTGTAGGGCTGGGGCTAACTTTAGGAAGGCTTTACGGTGTTGACAGTTTCTGGGTACAGGGTGTTAATGGGTTGGGGTGTGGAGCTGACGGTGGCAAGTCACGAGTACAGGAAGTCTACACATCGGAGCTTCATATAGAGGGCCGGAATGTCATAGCATCCCCTATGGTTTCCCGGTAACTGAAATTCCGGTGCACTTGGAGTTGCGACTTGTACACAACGCGAGAACTTGCTGTGCGTGTTTATACATATGTACGCACATATATATATATGGATATATATGTATATAATAGATATATATATATATATGTATAGAGAAATACAAATAAATAATACACATACACCTACTATGTAATGTATGCACGTACGCACATGCACAAGACCAAAACGTACCAAACACAGACACCCAAACACCAATCTTTTACGTGCTTTCAGAAGTACATGCCTAAGCACCAAACCCTGCACCCCAAAACCATAGATCCCGAAACCCATAAATGCCACAACCCGAAATTCCTGCACTGCATCTCGCATCATAATTCGATCCAGGGGGCGATGCACAGAGCGGCGCGCCCGCTGAAGCTTCGCCAAAGCCTTTCGTCGGAGTTCCGTTCAGGACTTCTTTTGGGTTTAACTCCCTAAACATTAAACCCTAAACCCTAAAACCCTGAACCCCTAAACCCTAAACTCCCTAAATCCGAAAGGCGATTTAGGGATCTAGGGTTTAGGGGTTTCGGGATTTAGGGTTCAAGAGTTTTGCAGTTCAGAGGTCCCCAGGATTGAAACTGTGATTACTGGCTTTAGGGTTTAGGGGTTTAAGGGTTTAGGGTTTAGGGGATTACGGGTTTAGGGGTTTAATGGTTTAGGGGTTTAGGGTTTAGGGCTGAACAGGGTTCATAAGTCCCGCCTGGCTTAGATCCGCTATGAAGCTGTGACAGGTAAGAGCTCCGTAACACAGGAATCCACTGATTAGTATAGGGGCCTTGATACTTCGCCGCGGGTAGTGGGATATATATATATATTGTATATTGTATATGTACATATGTGTGTACATACATATATGTTTATGTGTGTATATATTTATTTGTTTATTTATCTATTGATATAGACTCTAAGGGAACAAAATCGCTGAGCCTCTACATGAGGCACTCTGCTATGAGGAGTGCTCGCAGGATCCCGCGTCGTACTTGACTTCTGCTGAGCTGCATCCCGAGTTGTTGCACCCCTGGCGGTTGTATGGTTGTGACTACTGGAAAACCCTGCTCTCCCCAACAAAGGCAGGAACTTGCACTGAGGCCCAAATTCAGCTACAATGATAGCCATACGGTTTAACTAATTATAGAAAGCAGCAGGCGAGCGAAGCGGCAGCTGAAAATGGTCAGCCTCTTAACTTCTTAACCTAGTCTCCCCAACGCCGAAATCCTCACAAAGACTAGCTAGAAAATGCCACTGCCGTTTGCATTGCGATCTGTTTCCTTGTCCCGTCGAGCGGCTAGGTAGCCAATGCCTTCGTCGGTGAACTTTCGTTAGCAGATCAAGGGCATCGAGTTGAGACGGGTTAGGGATTGACGGCTTAGAGGGAAAATGCACACTGAACCCGAAACGTCTAAGCCTAGCAGTCCCAACCCCCAAAAACGACAAACCTCTACTCGAAACCCCAAACCCTAATCCCTAAATCCAAACCTTAAGCCCTAAACTGGTTGGGGGCCATGGACCTCATGGCTGCGCTGCTCGTCCTGCAAGCTTTGGCAATCGGGCTGGCGGCTTTTCAGGGCATTAGGGTTTAGGGGCAGGTGTAGGGCTGCAAGCTTAAACTTTATTCAGACAAAAGAGGAAATAAGAGCACATGCAGACATTCATCCATCATCGTCCATGCATGCATGCAAGAGCGCATGCATGCATTTTATGCACATACATACATGCATGCATGCATGCATGCATGCATGCATGCATGCATACATACATATTCCACACAACCACACACATGTGATGGCAGACGTGTGTATTTTGCCTAGACATATCCGAGTTGCTATGTCTTGGTGTTCAACGTCAAACCCTGAACCCTGAACCCTAAACCCAAACAGTCAACCACGCCACTGTGCCCCAAGTCCTCTTCGCTCAGGCCCTGGCGCCCATCAGGATGGATCTTGCCTTGAGGTTGAAGCTTTAGGGTTTATAAGGTTATAGGGTTAACAGGGTATATAGGGCTCATAGGGTTTAGGGTTTAGGGTTCAGGGTTCAGGGTTTATAAGGTTGGCCACAAGGCCTGTCTGAGGCTTTTCAGTGCTGTTCCTTCTCTCTCCCCCACCCCTCGCCCTAGAAGGCGGCGAACCACCCAAAAGTCGGCCGTTTAGGGTTTAAGCCTCAACTCATGCCACAACGCGCTGTCTTTCTGCGGCTCTCAGGATTTTAGAGACGCCTTCAGAGGCTTGGCAGGCAGCGGGGCAGGGCAGGGCCCGCCCAAATCCAGGACTTTGGCCAGCCTGGACGGCCGCGGACCAGCACTTTGCCGGGAGGCCGAGAAAAATCGGTGACTTCTAAATTGACGACCATGCTATACAAGGTTAGAAAACCCTAAACCCAAACCGGAGACATTCCAGACTTAGGTTCATTTAAGGGCTCTATGACTACAAGGACTTGGTACTCAAGGAATAAAAAAGGGTCCTTCGAGCTCAAAGGAAGGCAAGTGGCGCGCCATGCAGCGAAAGGCCTTCCGGGTGAACTCACATACTTGGGGCGCATCTGGGATTTGGGGTTTAGGGTTTCACCTAATCACCCAGACCTTCCTGCGCACTGAAAAAAGTCTAAAGTGCGCCTGAAATTCAAGCCCGGCAAAGCCTAAACCCATCAACATATCTGACACCCGCATCATCATCATCAACAACAACAACAACAGCAACTCTGCACCCAGAAAACACAGGCAAATCATACCGATCTTCGTCTTGCGACCCTTGCGACGACATGCGGCTCGGCGTGTAAAACATATCAGTTCATTCAAATGCATCAAAAGACAGAAGGAAAACAAATGAACACGCAAAAGCATAAGTAACTGTATATATGCATGTGTCAGTGTAAAAGTGTGTGTTTGTATGTATGTGTGTATGTGTATATATATATATATGCATCATATTTTGCTATATTCCTAGTGCGGGTAGGAGGTTGGAGTTGAGGTAGGGTCCAGTAAGGTCCAGATTGGACTTGGGCTGAGTCACTGAGTGTAAGGCCTTCGATCAACTTGTGGCAGCGAAAATGAGGGGTGCGTTTTGCAATGCTGGCTTAGGGTATGGGGTATCATGATTTGAAGCTTAGGGCTGTTATACGAAGACCCAATTCACATGTTGAATGCTCGCAGGTCTAGACGTCAGGCCATGCAGGCAACGGTTATTCCTCTCGTCTCATTGTTGAACCGAACTTGAACATCGAAGTAGCTCTTTGGAAGCTCTTGATTGTGTTTGGGCCTCGAAATGATGGAATGGAAACCAACCGCTCGCAATCCCAAGACCCCAAAAGCAAAAAAGTGTCAGCTCGAAACCCTGAAGCTCGAAACCCTGAACCTCAAACCCTTACCAACACCCCGTGGCAACCCCAGAAAAATCACGCGCGCGAAACGAAACCCTGCAAAGCCTTCGGGTCCAAGGGACCCAAGAATGACGGGGTTGAGGGATTAGGGTTTAGGTACTTCGGTGCAGCCAATGAAGAATATTTTGGGGGGTCTATGATAACATAACTGCATGGCTTCTCGGGCCCCAATGGTAACTTAGGACTCTGAGGGTCGACCATGGGGGTGGGGCAAGCCCTATATGTACACCCTGAAGCTCATTGGAAAAGTCTGGCCTTAATTTAAAACTTGAAGCCTGAGGAACCCATAAGGAACGCTAAGCCCTGAACCCTGAAATTGCAGGAACCCAAGGACTCAAGCTTGAACGAACCCCTAATAAAGGCTGTAGAAAGAAACCCTCCGAATGATCAGCCCACAGGAAACCCCTGAAGGCCTTAAAAGAACCCCTGCAGAACCGCTGGGGGAACCGAAGACATAAACCCTAAGGCCCTAAGGAACCATTAAAGCAAGAACATTTTGAAGCTTGAGGACCCTTGCGCGACTTACGAGAACCGAATACTACACCCTTGAACCCGAAGACTTCGGGGTCTAAAGCCTACCCATAGGCTCCTAAGTAGTTGTTCCTTTTTGTGGTTTATATTTAGAATCCCACAAGGTAAACCCAAAAGGAAGTACTAAGGAGCCTATGGGTATAAATGGTACGTGCCGTACCTACTTAGGGCTGTTTGGATTCTTAGAATAAGGAACCCTGCAGAATCAAATTGTGGTGGACTCGAAACAGCGCCTTCGCTGCGGCTCTGAGCGCGGCCTCGGCGCCCTCCGGTGCTTTCGGGAGGCCGAGCGCCTGGCGTCAGCGGCTCTTGGATTAAACGGTGCTTTAGGGATGGCTTGGGTTTAGGGTTTAGGGTTTAGGGTGTAGGGTTTTAGGGTTTAGGGTTTGAGGGTTTAGGGTTTAGGGCCCCTTCTCAACTTTACCCATAGGCTCCATAGTTGTTCCTCTTTTGGGGCTTGTATTTAGGATCCTATAAGGTAATCCCAAAAAGGTATGGCGCCTATTAAAAAAAGGGGTTAGGGTTATGGATGGCTTGGGTTTAGGGGTAAGGATGCCAAAAGGGTTTAGGGTTTAAGGATGCTGGGTAGTTCCTTTTTGGGTTTGTATTTAGGATCCTATAGGGTAATCCCAAAAAGGAACTACTATGGAGCCTATGGATAGGGATGGCTTAGGTTTAGGGTTCGGGATGCTTATTGGGGTTTATAGGGGTTAGGGTTTAGGGATGTTTAGGGTTTAGGGTTTAGGTATGCTTAGAGGCTTAGGGTTTAGGTCGATCTTTTTGGCTTTTGAGGGTTCCTGTAGGGTACAATAGCGGTGTTATCAGTTCCCGAGGACCCAAAACTTCAAAGGAACCATTGAGGGAGCCCTGTAGCAGCTCAAGAAATGCTTGAAATCATCTAAAGCCTCCTGTACTTGTAAACCCCCTTCTAATCAACTCTCTAAGCCCCTAAACCCTAAACCCCGTTGCAAAAAAAACTCTTATGGAAACCTCTCTCATACCCTGAGCCTCCCAACCCTGCCCCCCAAAACCCTAAACTCCAAAACCCTAAACCCTAAACCCAGAACCCTAAACCCTATACCCAGA
>CAJNJA010010133.1:3685-14377 GCA_905231915.1 Symbiodinium necroappetens
TTTGGGGTCTTGGGTTTATAGGGTTTTGGGGTTTGAGAATGTATGAAATGGCTCAGAATGGTGGGTTCGGGGGTTTGGATTATCGGCTCGTTTGCTGGAACAGCTGTGGTCCTGATTGCGTGCTTACGCTTGTTGCTGCTGCTTTCGTTCGCAGTAGCACTTGCAAAAATGTACAGCACCCTGTTCTTGTGCCCCCAGGCCCTCAACTCAAGCCCTAAACTTCAACCTCTAAACCCTGAGCCCAAAATCCTAAACCCTCAACCCTAAACCCAAAGCCCTACGCCTAAAACATGTTGAGTTCATTGGCTGAACTCTGAGGCTGTCCGTGAACCCGTTTTGATCTTCAGAGCTCTGTGCTCATTTGATCGTTTCTGGACAGACCCAGGCAGCCTAACAGCCCTCAGTTGAGGAATAAACCAAGCTCCACTGGGACCCACAATGCCTGGAGGCAACGCTAGCACTTGCAGATGCCGGCATTCCGATGCGGGATCTTGTTGCAGCATGCACTGCGGGACTGCCAGGACCCTGGCAGTGCTCGACTCTGATCGTGCATGGCTTCGAGGGCTTCGGATAGCCGCTTTAGAGCTTTGAGATTGAAGGTTTTAGCTCGGCCGTTCCAGTGTCAAGAGTCGTTCCCAAGCATCTGGGCCCCTTTGTGCTTCTTGGTAGGGCGCAAAAAGGCTTAAAGTCCCGCAGGGCGTAAGGGTTTTTCAGACTCCAAGCGATTAGCTTCTGCAATTAAGTGCCCCAAGCCTGCGCGCCATGGCCGTGAGCTAGAACCTAGGTAGAGAGGTTGTAAATTACTACTGCAGAGCCCGGATGGACCCCTTATATGGAACCCCTAAACAAAAAAGCCTCAAGAATGGAAGAAGCCTCCGAGCTCTCGGATGCGGTGAGCGCGCTGCTGGACGACGGCGACGTCGAACTCGTGCAGAGGACCTTTGCCAAAGTGGCCGTCGTGGGTGCAGAGGCGACTGGCCGCATGCTCTTCGGGCACATTTTCCGCATTGCACCTGAAGTCAAGAAGCTCTTCTCCTTCGCCAAGGACGAGGAGACAATGTGGCTGCCGGGAAGCCGCTTAGAGAAGCATGGTGCCAGGGTGGTGAACACCATGGCAGTAGCTGTCTCCTTGCTGGATGACTTAGAAACCTTGGAGCCGGAATTGGAGAAGCTGGGCGTGCAGCATGTGCGCTACAAGGTTCTCGCTTGTCATTACGATCTCGTAGGCCAAGCCTTCATCGCCACCTTGGAGGATTTACTGGAGACGGAGTTTACAGAGGCCTTGAAGAGCGCCTACCTCAAGGTCTGGAGTTTTCTTCAGAACACCATGATCGCAGACAACTACACCTGGTGAGCAAGGCTCAGGCGCTTTTGGCCTTGCGTGTTAAAGTGCATCAACAGAGGTCGCAAGAGGCAGGTAAGCTTTGCGCCGCGGGCCTTCGTAGCAGCCTCGCATCTTTGTGTCTGAAGGGTAACAAGTTTTAACTCTGCCATAGGAGCCTTTGGTCCAGCCATTAGCACTATTCCGGCACGCCTTGCTACGATCAAAGATCTAGCAATGTGGAGCAGCCTGCAGGAGCAGTTGCCGAGCACGCTAGACTTTCCCGGGAGCTGGTGAGTTGCGGAACTGACAGAGGCTCCGAAGCTTCCGAGCCCGGATCAAGAGAAGCGCATGGATCCCTGTTCTCCCCCCCCCCCCTCCTCTGCTGGCTTCTGAGCATCTGCAGGCTGCTCTCCGCCCACAGGACAGGACGAAGAGCGGCTGCTCTCCACGGCGAGAAAGAGCGAATTTTGGCCCCGTTTGGGCGATACGGTTACATGGGTTTCCCTTTCACTTCCAGAGGGCTCTCTCCATCTTACAGGATCCTGAAGCACTAGAATCTTAAACTGAGCCCTTGCCTGCGACTCTTTATGGGAGTTTTGATTTAGGGGCACCCTTGGGGATGTAGACCCTCTCAGGCCCCTTTTTAACAGAGCCATAAGTAGGGGTAAGAAGGGTCCCCTTGGAAGGGGTCTCCCTAAGACTACCTAGGTCTTTGAGACTGCTTCTAGAATCCTTAGAGCCGTTAGAGCCCAAACCAGGAGGAAAGGTTTCTTCAAATCAGAGGTTTAGGGCTTCGGGTTTTGGGTTCAGGCTTTGGGGCTGAAGGTTTCGGGTTTTGGGTTTAGGGTTTAGGGCTTCGGGTTTTGGGTTTTTGGGTTTAGGCTTTAGGGCTGAAGGTTTAGGGCTTGGGGCTTATGTCGGGGGTCCACACTAGTTAGGATGCTATGATTTTCTGTCCACCGTAACCACAACAGCCTTAATGGGCCTTGGGTTTCAGCTCTACCTTCTGAACCTTGATCCCTACAACCCTTTACCATGTCAAGCTTCTTCTTGCTTGACATAGAAGCCTAAAGTGTCAGCGTTCGTATTCCCTGATCGTCCCTCATAAAAAATTTGTTGCAACTTCCCAGTATAACCCCAAACCCTTTTCCAATTACTAAGGCCCAGGATTAGAAAACTGCCAGGTTAGGCCGGAAGCCGGCTATCGACCTCAGCAGAGAGGACGCTGGAATTTAGGGTTTTCGGGAGCTGCACTCCATTGTTGAGCCGGGGTTTAGGACTTAGGGTCCTCCCTAACCATGATTGAACAGGGTTCTGTGGGGGTTTAGGTTTTGGGGGAGTAGGGTCTTTTTGGTATCAGGGTTTAGTTTGGGGAGGGAGTATGGAGTCTAGACGATAGTGCACAGAGTCCACCCGTAGACCCTGGAGCCCGATGCCAAACACGAATCCAGGATTCTTGCGAATGTTCTTAGGTTTGAGTTTAGCATGAGAATGTGTCGAGAATGCATTTTTCTGTAAACTTGAGGTAAGGTGCTGAGCAAGAACACGGCAAGGCAGTTCCTGAGCCGCAGCCGCCCTTTGCCACCAGGGTTTCATCGGGGGATCAGACTGTTGGTAGGCTTGAAGTTCATGGGTTAGAATTTAGTGGAGCATGTGCGTCATGGTAGCTGTGGTGATCATGCTGCGAATGCCGGGCCAGTCGGCTTGTGCCGATTATGTTATTCCCTACCATCATGATGAACTCAATGAAGTTACGGAGGGTTAGGGTGGTGGTGGTGTTGCTGGTGGTGATGCGCGCGGCGGCAGCGGCGGTGGCGGTGCTGATGGTGGCGCCAGTGGTGCGGGCCGCGGTAGTTGGGGCTGCCGCTGCTCCTGACGGTGATGATGAAAACCCGACACGATGAGTATAATCAATATGATGATGAGACTATAGGGTGCAGTCAAGGACGATGAAGATGAACATGGACATCTATTGGACAGTATGCTCATGTTGCCGATGACGACACTGCGACCATGAAGGTTGCGATGGTGGTGCCGACGATGGCGACGGCGTCTGTGACCATGACGGCAGTGATGCCGATGCTGAACGAAACGACAGTGACGACCACGTGCAGATCACAAACCGCAGCGGCACCACCCGCAAACACATATAGTTTTTTTGGTATTGTTATTAAAAAATCATCCTCATCGTCATCACCATCATTGTGATCATGAACAGGAACATCATCGCTATCAGCGTTGTCAACAGAGGCGGCCACGACGATCGATATACCTCTGTTACAATGAAGAGGTCTCGACAACCGTGTGTGGAACTCTTATAGAGCTCTTACTTGTAGGGCGCTTGCAGAATCGGCCCGAATATCCTAAGCCCTAAAGCCTAAACCCTAAACCCAGAAAACTGTATAGAATCGCGAGGAGACGCTTATAGAAGCCAGCAGAAAACCGCGAAGGAGGAACAGTCTGGGAGTGCTGAAATCCTCCTCGCCAGCCTCACCGGTGTGCGCAAAGCAACACTTTTGGAGGCCTTTAACTAGGACTTTTGTCATGGTTTTCGAAGTTTCTACAAACATGGTTTTACAGCTTCGTCTAAGGCTTTCTCAGGGTTTCTACAGGGTCTTCCAGTTCAAAACATGTTCATGTACCGTTTTATACGCTCTGCATCTGGTGTTTAAACGGGGAGTTACAGCGCTTTGTAGGGGCTTCCGAAAGGCTGCATCACGGTTTTCGGCGTTTAGTGCTCCGGCTTGTGGGTTTCGGGCTAGATTCCGGGTCATGGGGTTTAGGGCTTCAGGGTGTTAGAGTTTAGGGTTTTAGCGGCTGTCCATCTTAGCCGGCAACAGACCATGTAAGTGTGATTACTGCTGAGGATGTGGGTGGTAGGAACTGCGACTACGATTCAATCCTGGCAATGCTCCTGTTGTTAGTCCTTTCGTTGCTGTTGTGGTGATTCATGGTGGCCATGATGATGCTGATGTCGTAGGGATTCAAGCTTTAAGACATCTGTAAAGGCCTTATAAGGGCCCTCTAAACAGCAACATATAGTGGCCTTAGCAAGTAGCATAAGCTTGAGAGTGTCTGGTAGTATAGTTACTGTAGAGTTATACAGGAACGTGTGGTGTTACAGGAGCCATGAGGCATAGTCGGATATGGTTACTGGTTTTTCAGACCCCCCGGCAGCAAAGCACGGAATTCTTCCTCTGATCCCATGACAGGTGGAGGCCAAGGTACCGGACGGCCAGTTCGCCCCACTCTATGAGATGGCGCTGCAAGGCCCCCCCTCTAACTATAAGGTTACTAGGCGCTTACCCTCTAAGATTCCTTCCTTTAAACGATTCAAGTTAGCATTTCGAGCGTTCCTATCAGGTTCCTATAAGGTTACGATTACCGTAGGATGTCTCAGTGGCTCGACTCTGCCCCTCCTTCAAACTAACATGAACTCGCAGGAAGGGGGGCACGTTCTGGACTCTTGTCCCTTTTCTTGGGGAGGAGAGGGGGCTCCAGGGGTTTCCAGGGTGGGTTCTGACCCAAGAAGCCCAAGACCCAAAAGCCTGGAGGCTGCGGATTTGGGGTTTTGGGTTTAGGGTTTAGGGATTCAGTCCGTTTTGTGGGTGTTTTTTTTTGGGGAGGGGGTCCAGCATGATGGAGTTGAGCGCCGAATGGCAAGTGCCGAACCCGACCCCGAGCTTTCCATCCTTTTTGGGAGTTTCAGAAATGAAGGGACCCTGACATGCAACTTTAAGTAGGATAGTTGCAAGGGTTCGTCACATACGATGCGCCAAATATTCAGGACGCCCTTGGAGCAATCCTACCAAGCAACCCGCAGACGCCTGTGAAATCCGATCCGCAGCTTCCGTTCTCTCCTTTTGCGACCAAGTCAATCTGGTCCCACGACGCAGCCCAAAAATTTCAGTACAGGACAGGAAATATCCCGGAGCTCGAAGCACAAAGGCCAGACGACGTCGGAAAGCCCCGAAACCAAACCTTTGAAGCCTGGCACCGATATTTCGAGGATTGAAGCAAAAAAGGAAGCTCAAAAAACCGACAACCCCCTGTACAACCCTCTGATAGAACTCGCTATAGAGCCATTCGAGAAACTCAGCTCTAGCTAGTACGGCCCGCCGTGTCAAATCCTTATTCCGCCCTATAGAACCCTAGAAAACCCCTAAACTCTGTCTCCTAAACCCTAGAAACCCCTAAACGTTCCTAAACTAGGAACCCTAGAAACCCCTTTAACATCGTTCCTAAAACCCTAGAAAGCCCCTAAAAACGTTCCTAAAACCCTAGAAAGCCCCTAAAAGCGTTCCTAAAACCCCAGAAAGCCCCTAAAAACGTTCCTAAAACCCTAGAAAGCCCCTAAAAACGTTCCTGAAACCCTAGAAAGCCCCTAAAAACGTTCCCTAAAACCCTAGAAAGCCCCTAAAAAGGTTCCCTAAAACCCCTAGAAAGCCCTTAAAAGCGTTCCTAAAACCCTGGGAGCACCCGGCTCAGGCTGCCATGTCATCGCCGAGCAGATGAGGAGCGAGTTTTCAGACATGGAAGTTTTTTTTTGTTTTTTTGTTTAGGGTTTAGGGCAAGAGGTGTAGGGTTTAGGGTTTAAGGTTTAGGGTTTAGGGTTTAGGGTTTAAGGTTTAGGGTTTAGGGTTTAGGGTTTAAGGTGTGGGGTTTAGGGTTTAGGGTTTAAGGCGCAGGGTTTAAAAGGGTTTGGGGGTTTGGGATTAAAGAGGGTTTAGGGTGAGGGTTATAGTAGAAAGGCCAAAAGTTGGAAGCCCAATAGCCTCAATCCGTAAGAGTCATGTGTAGGGAATCCCAGCATTTGTCCTGAATCCGGTTTCCAACCTTTTGGTGGTTTACTATAGAGTTTTTGGGGAAACGGTTGAGAGACCCTCCGCAGTAAGATCCATATGATAGGAACCGCCCCCGCGACACGAAGAAGTCGGATGCTCATGAGAAGGGCCGCTCGAAAAGCAACCCACCGTCCTGAAACCTTACCTCGCGGGGCTTTGTTCCAGCAACTTGGGTGTGCGAGAAGGACCCTGCATGAGCAGTACCACTGATGCTGCTTGCGCCAGTAGTAACCCCTAATACCACTCATGGTGTCCACAACAACCCTAAACCCCAAAACCCTAAACCCTAACCCCAAACCCTAAATCACAACATAGATCCTGCAGCGATGGGGCCGTGCATGCCCCCACTTCAGTCGGCCATGTTGCAGGGTGTAGGGTGGAGGCTTCGGGCTTCATGGAGCTAAAGGTGAGTCGAAGCGCAGTAAACTGCTTCCTAAATCTAAGGGATTCTTAAGTCTAAGTCTTTAAAGCCTCCAGCCTAAGCCCCAAACCCTAAGCCAAAACACTAAACCCTAATCACCAAACCCTACACACCAAACCCTAAACCCTAAAAACCCCTAAACCCTAAAGCCTAATCACCAAACCCCCTGTGCGCAGGAACTGCCTCCTGGAGCATGCCAGCGAGGGCTTCTCCTTGCGAAGGAGCCTTCGGAGCGGGAAGAAGGCGCAGAGCAAACTTTGGGGGCCCAAATAAAGGGTTTAGGGTTTAGGGTTTTAGGGTTTAGGGTTTAGGGTTTTAGGGGCCAAAATAAATAGAATAGGGTTTTGGGGCTATATTGTGCTATAATTATCATGAGGAACCCCCAAATATAGGGACGTAAATAATTACCTGTACCACTTGGGGGTCCACTACAATAAGTATAGTATACTGGGGCCCCCAAACCCTTATTCTACTTACTAAGGCCCCTACCTTAGAGCTTTGCGGGCTTGGGGGCGGTGGCCTTGGGGTGCAAAAATTCAGGGTGAAGGGTTTAGGTTCATAGCCCGAAATCCTAAACCCGAAATCCTAACGCCCAAAAACTACTGGTCGTGGTCCCTTTTCGCACGCATGAAATGAGAGTATACTGAACCGCAAAGCCTCGTTCTAACTCTGGAGCCCAGGGGGGCCGCAGTTTTGAAGTTTCGGAGTTCGGTAGATCTCGTAAGGTTTTTGGGCTTTCGGGATTCTGGGTATTGAGAGGCTTGATCCTAAAGCCCAAACCCTGAGCCTTTAAGGTCAAAGGCCCGAAACCCTGAGCCCTAAACTCTGACCGATACGTCCCTAAACACTATAAACCCTGAGCTCTAAGCGCAAATCCCCAGAGACACCAACTTCTGCGTCCAAAAATGTATGACCTGAAACCCGGCAAGACTTGCTGCGTGGGCCCTCGAGATTCACCACGGAATGCTTTACTGTTGAGTCTGTATGTGGTCTCAGCATTTAAGAGGCTGCCACTGTTTTCTTTGATCCAGCAGGCATTTAACTTGGCTTTAAACCCTAACCCCTTCTGAAACCCTGAACCCGAAACCCCAAACCCTAAACCCTGTTTCCCGGGCCTTAGGATTTTGCGTTGAGGTTCTCTGACGGCCTTGGGGTTTTGAGTTTAGGGGCTCTTGTGGCCTCCTCGGGTTCAATGTCTTTTTGAGGCTTTATAAGGGGTTATTGGGATAAGGGCTCTTTGGGGTCTTTAAGGGATTTTTGGGATAAAGGCTCTTTGGGGCTTTATAAGGGGCTATTGGGAAAAGGGCTCTTTGGGCCTCTCTGGGGCCTAAAGGTCGGAGCTCTTCGGGGCTCTGTGGCAGGGCAGACCCCATCCCTCTGAGGTCTGATGCCGGTGGCGGAGCTGTGCGGGAGGAGATAAAACGAGAAGGGTCGTCTGGTGCCTTTGGTGACCTTTGGTGGTTTGGGGGGATTCATGTAAAGTTCTGAGTGTCCAGGGGAATGTGGCTTCAGGAACCATTGGCGGCGCTCACAAGACCCGAAACCTCGCCTTACTCCAAAGCGCACACCGAAGGCGTCCCGAAACCCCAAAACCCACAAACCCTAAACCCAAGCTCCCACAATACCAAAGTCTTAGTGGAGTAGGGAATTAAGGTAGGAATGGGATGAAGGCAGCTGTGACAGAAAGGCTGCAGCTTGAACCTAGGTCACAAGCTCTGGGTCAAGGATATAGGGCTGAAGAATTCAGTCAACAGCTGAGGGCTTGGGTTTAGGATAAGCCGAGTCTCCAAATGACGCTGCAAGATTTAGATCCGAAGCAAAGACATGTTAGCGGCACGGCAGCAGTATCACCGACTGATAACACAGTAATGACAGCAACAGCGAACATCACAAACTGGCTTTGGAAGAGTGCCCTTGACTCTTGTACCACGGGGGTATGTCTTAAAGCCCAAGCCGTGCACCCCAACAACTTTACACTGAGCTTTTGGGGTTTCCTAAATCAGAGAATCCTGAATCCTAAGCCCTAAATCCTACACCTTAAACCCTACACATCTTACATCCTAAACCCCAAATCCTAAGCCGTAAACCCCGCACTTAAACTTTAAATCCTAAAACCTAAACCTTACGCCTTACACCCTGTATCCACAGCCCTTAAACCCCGGACTTGTTGCGGTAGCTGCCCGGCCGCTGCTTGCCCACTCGGCTCCGACGGTGGGGCATGGACGTGTCGGAAGATTTGGTTCGGTTTGAGGGAAGAACCCCATATATATCCGCAACGTGACAATATTTCTTTGCGCTTACTGCCTAAACCTCTTGAGACATGTTTTTTTAGGTGTAGTCGAGAGTGTAGAGCTCAGCATTTGGGGTTCCGGCACCTTTTCGTGCGTCCTCTTCTGTGCTCCGGAGAGCCATGTCCATCTTTATGAGCTTGAGCCACAGCTTCTGCCGTGTTAGTATAGGGCTCAACAATTATTAGAGTAGTGGCATAGTATACTTTACCTATGCTCAGGAACCCAGGAGGCTTTCATGCGACATGTAGGCCCTTGATGGAATTTAGCTCTCTGCCTAGCTGGGATCCTTCTATTAAGGCCCCTAGACGAAGCGAGGTTCATAAACGGGTCTTTCGTGCTTTCCAATGCTGAAACTCGCAAAGTTGGAAGCTGCGACCGGCGGAAGATGCTCAGGTGATGGGTCCTTTCGTCAGCGCGCAAAGTGCAGCGAGGCTTGCTGCAGCTGATGTAGCGCCCTGATTGATGACACTCGCCATCCCGCAGTGAAGAAAGTGGGGCTGACGAGTCAGGGGATGTGATGGATTTTTGTTTGTCACAGCCCCTTCAGAGCTCCCGGTCGAATATAGAGCTTGTTGAAGTAGTACCAAGCAGGTGGTCAAGGTTGAGTGTTTACGGGTCTAGGCTCCTGGAGCTTGTCAGGTTCAGCAACCTCAACTTCGTACTTTCTGGGCTTGACGGTTTCGGGTGCAGGCATCGGAGTTTTTTTGCGGGCAGCTTGAAAACGTCGACATGTGTTTCGTACATTCCAAGCTACCATGTAGAATCTGTAGAACTGTTCAGGTTCCTAAGTTTGAGTCGTGAACCTTGCAGCGTGGGCCAGTGCTCCAGACAGTCTTCGCCCCCTCTGTGCAGCTTGCGGTCGCTGTTACGTGGTGGGACTTCTTAAGGACAAGCTCGGCACGCACGACAACCGCCACAGGATGAATTTTCGGGGATTTAAATTTGATTTCGGTTTAGAGTCCTATGCCTAGCTTGTACTTACAACCCTACTTCCTAAGTCCCTCATACTCCAACCACGGCTCGAGGATCTAAGGTTGCTTTACAATTTTAGGAGTTTTGGGGCTTTCGTGTAGGGGTGCAGTAGGGTTTGCTAATATGAACGCTAGCCACTAGCAACGGGACATCTTAACTCCCAGACGTTCAACGCCCGGCCACGAAATCCCTTGAGCTCAGCGCCTCGCCCTCCAAAATCTCAAACCCCTGGACCCCAACCTCAAAATCCTGAAGCCCCTGTTCTCCGAACCCAAAACCCAGAATCTGAGACCCTTAAATCCCGAAAACTTTTGATAGTCTCTTAGAGCCCAGCCCCCTCCCCCGAAAGTCCAAGACCCGGAACATCTTCAAAACTGTCAACGAGATACCGCCTTACTTGTAGAAGACTTTGCCTTCCCGTCGAAGGAGGCGACCGAGGCTGCCAGCTTGGCACCCTGCAAACAGGATTTAAGGGCCTCGTCTCCCTGTGGGTTTGGGATCTAGAGTTGTTTTGGGGCGCTGACGGTTTGGGATTTTAGGGTCCCAGGGTCCAGGTCTTGAAGTTAGGGGTTTTGGGGCTTAGGAGTTGCAGGGTTCAGGGGGTTCAAGGCTGGCTTTTTGTCGAGTGTCTGTGGCGTGCAGTTGGGCATGAGGTTTTGGAGGTTCATCTTGTGGCATGGGGACATATGGGAAGATGGCGGAAGATGAGCTCACAGTGCGTGGAGCGCTCACCGGTAGATGTCGCAGTGTTCGTGGCCTGCGCAGAAGTCTCAATGCCCTTCCCTTGCAAGCAGTGAACTCCCTTTGCAGGGTTAGTAGCTGCGCGTGTCATTGGAAGGT
>CAJNJA010010134.1:0-12827 GCA_905231915.1 Symbiodinium necroappetens
GACAAGCGCGCCGACCTAGGCACGCCTGTAGAAGACCGACCAAGGTCTTCTACTGATTGCGACGTCCTCCCCAGTCGCAATACGTCGTGGCCTTGAACGCTTAGTAGTAGTAGTAGTAGTAGTAGTAGTAGGAGGAGGAGGAGGAGGAGGAGTTGGTGGCGCGCCCACCAGGACCCTGGTGTTAACCTGCTTGTTTTCGGGGTAGAGATGTGGGTTTTCTTTGGGGGGGTGGGGGGTGGGGGGCGGGGGGGTGATAACGTCCGTTCCTACGGCCACCACGCCCAAAAACACTGACATTTACGGCATTCTCGCGACACAATGCGAAAAGGATGCTTGACTGCTTGATGTTTCTGGAAGAAGACCTGCTGTCGCAAGCAGTCATATCTTTCGTGCACAAAACGAAACACTGGTATTTGCAGCATTCTTGCTTCTTTGCATAGCATAATGCAAAAGGACGTTTGACGTTCCTGGGCAAGGCGCGCTGTCACAAGCGTTCATGTCTTTTGTGAAAATGCCGAAAACACAGGTATTTACAGCGTTCTTGCCTGTTGCACAACGTAATGTAAAGTATGTTTGACGTTTTTGGAACACTGCGCTTTGTCATAAGCTTTCATGTCTTGTTTGAATATGCCTAAGCAACTTTAAATTTGGGCTGCGTTCTGAATAGTTTTTGAGGTTTCGTAAAACCCTAGTTTGTTTATGGAAGTGATGCTTTAACCTAGGAAATAAGCACATTCACGAGCCACGAAGTAGCCAGGGTCCTCGTGTTAGTACTGCTACTGTTGTTATTGTTATCATCATTATTCGTAGCAACCACAACAACAACAGCTAAACCCTAAACCCTAAACCCTAAAACCCTAAACCCTAAAACCCTAAGCCCTAGACCCCAAACCCTAAAACCCTAAAACCTAAACCCTAAAACAGCAGCGAATGAAGATCCGCAGAAGGCGCCAGGCGGCACCGCGCGATTCTGTGCAGCGAGTCTTGGAGGAGACGGCTCCGTTTGATACCATAGAGTGCAACGGTTTAGGGTTTGGGGTTAGGGGTGTAGGGTACTTGTTATGTTTTTGCGGCTTCTAGTACCACTACGACTGCTGCTATACCGCTACAGCAGTAGCAGTCCAGTAGAAGTGGTGGTAGCTGTGATTATGGTGTGGTACTAGTGGTGGTGGCAATCGTAGTTGTAGCAGTAGGAGAGTAGGAGGAGGAGGAGGACGACCAGTTCGAGCAGTAGTACCAGTACTGGTAAAAGTAGTACTAGTAAGTATTTTGTAGCAGTGTAAGTATTCGCGCAGCCTATGCACTAGCAGTCGCCGTCGCCGTCGGCGACGATCGTAGTTGTCATGATCGGAATACCCTAAACCCTAAACCCTAAACCCTACTGCTCGGAAAAGGGCCACTGCACATAAAAAAAACCCTACTGCTGGTTTTCGGTTTTCAGTTCAAGGATCAGATTGAAGGTTCCAGCCTTAGGGTCGTGCTTCTTGTTCTCAGGAGGCTGCCCGGCTGGCGAGAGAGGCGACGGCGGGTCTTAAGATTTGCGGAGCAATCTGGGCCAGAGACGAAGGCAATGAGGCTGAGCCAACTTGCTTCTGGGCGTGCGTCTGCCAGGTTCATTTCCTGCAGCAAGCCATAGACAGGCGAGCTTGTTCCTCCAAAGAGACCTCGCAGGTGGCCGAAGTTCAGCGCCAGTTCAAGCAGAGCCGCAGCCCTCAGCCGTCGTGGTAGCATGCATGGTTTTTGCAGTTTTCTTGTTGGTTGCTTTCCATTATGTAGCTTTTTGTGTTATTTTTTGTACTGTAGTTGCTACCGTTGTTCCGTGATGGCCACAATCCCTTGGCAAGACCGGTTGTTGTTGTGTCTAGTTTAGTATTACTAGTAGTAGTATCGATCTCATAGCTGATTTACTGCCATCGCTTATTGCTTGCTATGGCCAAACTCGGATTAGACCAGCAGTTAGTAGTTAGTAGATTGCAGGTAGTGGTTGGTGGCTAGAAGTACGCAGCCAGTTAGTAGTGGCAGTAGTTGTATTGGCAGCAGTGGCATTTCGCACTGGTGGAAGTAGAAGTAGTCGTCGTCGTCGTCGTCGTAGTAGGAGCAGCAGCAGCAGCAGCGGTATTGGTAGCTGTCCTGAGCTCACGGTGCTGGTAGTGGTAGTAGCAGAGGTGGTGGTGGTGGTGGTGGTGGTACTTAGTAGTATTAGCAGTAGAAGTAGAATTTGCAGAGCTTGCTCTAGCTATGCAAACCTGAAGTGGCAGGAGAAGTAATCGTGCACTCCGAAACCGCAGATCCCACGCCTGCAAGCCCTACACACACCCAAAACCTACCTACACCCTTAGGGTTTAGGGTTTAGGGGTCTAGGGTTTAAGGTTTAGGGGTTTAGGGTTTAGGGTTTAGAGTTTAGGGAACCACTGGAGGCCTGAAACGCTGAGCCGGAACTCGCAAACCTGAGCCCAAGACGCTGACACGGACGTTTCAGCCCAGCACCCCCAAACCTTGAATCCCCCCTACCAACCCTAAACCCTAAAGGCTAAACCCTAGAACCTAAAACCTAAAACTAAAACCTCAACCAATAAATGCCCAAAGCCCCAAACCTGATCACATGAAGAGGCAAGTTGGCGACTGACGCACGAAGCAACGAGGTCTGGTGATGGTTTCTTTTCTAAGGATTTTTGGTTTTGGGGTTCAGGGTGTAGGTTTTAGGTCGAGGTTTGGGGTTTAGGGTTTCAGCCTTTGTCCTTAGGTTTGTTCTTTTTGGGTTCAGGGATTAGGCGATTGGGTTTAGGATTTCAGCTCAAGTGTTTTGGGGTGTAGGCTTTCTTGGTGCAGGGTTGGAGGCTTTTGGGTTTGTGGTTCATGCTTGTGGGTTTCGTGTCTCAGGTTCAGCGATTCCGAGCTTGCAAGCAGGTGGTTTTCTGGGAAATGTATACCTATCGTCCATGGTGTGCCCCAAAGACCAACCCTCCTACACCCTAAACCCTTGTGCTCCAGAAAGCTAAACCCTGAACCCTAAACACCTAAAGCCTAAACCCCTAAACTCTAAACCCTTAAACCCTAAACCCTAAACCCGAAACCCCTAAACCCTAAACCCTAAACCCTGCAGGGATACAGCCTCTGCCCAGTGACCTGCCCAAATGGGCTCTCCTTGGATGTTGCCCAGGAAAAGGTCCTCAAAACCCTAAACCCTTGCTCTTCATGTCTCGGCCTTCATCTACGCCCAGGCCTGCTCAGCTTCCCCCCAAAAAGGAGGAGGCCCCTCAAGGCCTCTTGTGTAAAGAAGCTCGACGCGCGATGGTGCAGAAAGTACCTTAGAAACCCCAAGAGCCAGCATGTTTAGGGTTTAGGGTTCAGGGTTTTTGGGGGTTCAGGGTTTTAGAGGTTTAGGGTTCAGGGTTCAGGGTTTAGGGGTTAGGGTTTAGGGTTTAGGGAATGCTTGCAAAACCCCCCGGAAAGCTCCAAGAAGGGCCTCGCATGTGCGGCAGGCGACTGCGCTGCTGGACGATATCGCGAAGGCGCGAGATCCCAGTCCCCCCTTCGAGGCTTCAGGTTGCAGCTTCCGGGCCTTAGGGTTTAGGGTTTAGGGTTGAGGGTTTAGGGTTTAGGGTTTAGAGTTTAGGGTTTAGAGTTTAGGGTTTAGGGTATAGGGTATAGGGTTTAGGGTCAACAGTTGCAGCTGCTTGTTTAACCAGTTTTTTTGGGCCGCCTTGCAGGGGTTTTAGTGGGGTCTTCGGCGGGTTGTGGAGGGGTTTTTGTGTGGCTGTTTTTTAGGTCTCACCAAGTGGGTATAGGATTTGGGACGCCCGTTTCTGTGAGGTGTCCATAGGCTCTTACACCCCCACATCCAAGGATCTGAGCGAAAGAGGGTTTAGTATAGAGGGCCTTAATGATTAGAATTAAGGTTTGGTGGTACATTATTCTACTATACTTAACCCTAAACCCTAAGCCCTAAACCATAAGGAACGTCTCCTGTCCGAGTTGAGGGCAGTATTTCGAGCTTCTTGGGTCAACTTTGTTGTTCCGTCGCGAGCACCACAATCAGAATTTGGGAGCGTCCCCGAACCTGCCAGGGTTTAGGGTTTAGGGTTCAGGGTTTGGGGTTTAGGGTTTAGGATTTGGGGTTTAGGGTTTAGGGTTTGGGGTTTAGTGTTTAGGGTTCAGGGTTCAGGGGTGTTCCTTTCAACATCTTTCAACCATGGCTTCGTTCAGTTCTTCCATCACAGAGAGGCGAGGCTTTAAAACCTGAACGATAGGTAGCTTCAAGCAGCCCCAATCTAGACTAACCGACTAACCCAAATCTCCAGTTGTGGAGGCCGGTCGTGGGGGAAAGCGAACCCGGCTGGATTGACAGCGAGCTGTGAACGAGGTGTGTGCCACAAGATCCCGTCCGTTAAACCGTGAGGCGGACTCCTAAATCATCCTAAATCCAAAACTCTCACTCGTGAAATATGCGCGCTCCTCGTTCGCAGCCGGATTTGGGGAACAGCGTGGACAGGGACCGAGAGTGCATCGTCTAATGGCCGAGTTTCTTGACGGTAGTTCCTGTCCACGAAGGGATGCTGACGGTACGTCAGCAGGCCAAGAATTCGTTTGGCTCCAGTCTCCAACTCTCCTGACGTAGTGGCCTCGATCCACAAGGTTCGGAGGACCTTCTGCGCTTGCAACGTGCTTGAAGGGTTTTCAAAACTCCTTGCGCCTTGTCCGTTGCCTGTTGCCTGAGCATGGTTTTCTATCTAATCTCACCGCGTGGCCCCGAAGTTTCGCTTGCAAGGCGGTGTTGTGTTATGCGACATTCTCACAGCGATTGTGATTGTCTATGATCTAGCATTTACGGCAAAAAAGTTATCGAGGTTTAAAGGTAAGATCAGAGGCAGTAGTATGCAGTCTGCGCCATGAAATCCATCATCTTGTAGACTATACAGGCTTTACATCTACAGTCTATCCCGTGTTTATAATCATATAGATGCGAGTATATTCAGCAAAAGTACATGATGCACGCATGCCCTGGAATATTTCAGTAGTACCATGCATCACAACTCAATTTCTGGTACCATGACGTTCTGTCATGCCATATTTTCAGTAATGTGTTGCTGTTATGTGGTAATCTGCGTGTTCCATGTTTCCCTAAACGCTGCTTATGGTTATTACAGCTGCCTCACCAAAGTATCGTCGTTACTGTCGTTGTGGTATATAGTGGCCTTTGTTAGTTTGACTCTAATCTTCTGCAGTTCCAAGCACCAGTAAAGATTTCTTCTGCTAGTAGTCATTGGTGCTGCTGTTATTCCTATGTCAAGCACAGACATGTGCCTATGTCGTTTGCTGAGGTTGATAGTCTTGTTCCTGTCGGCACTTGATACTGATATCGCCAATGTGCTAACATGCCGTTCGAAATACTTTGCCTTGTAAATATCCTAAAGCAAAAGCCCTGAGTTCTGAAACTTGAACCCTCCGAAGCTAAATTGGAACGATCCCGAGAATATGAGCATGGCGCCTGCGCACGCATGACGTGCACAAACCGAGAAGTGGACATATAGGTGTCAAAAAAAAACCTCTTACTGCTCTTGTGCGTTTGGGGTGCTTTTGAAAGAAGGGGTCCCGGTTGAGGCCATGTGGCTCCGCGCTTGATCCATGCGAAGCAGAGAGGTTTTAAGCAAAAGAGAGTTCAGGGTTTAGGGTGTAATTTAGGATGCCAGGGTCACGGATGACGGTTGTTGAGAGCTATACTCGTCGGAGAGGTGTTCTGGACAACCTTGGGCTTTGTCCCGAGTCCGCCCCGTAAAAATTAGCTACTTGTGCCTGCCTCAAGTTAAGAGTAGCCACACCTCATAACCCAGGCTTGCCGTCAGCTGAAAGCCAAGTTGTCGAGTTGTGTTCGGGAGAGGCTGAAAGGCCACTTCCCACCACAGATGTAGCACCACCGGCGTCAATGGAGTGTGGCTGCTTGCGGACAGTATTGAACCATGCAGCGCATCTTGGTTGGCACAGGTGCTGCAGATTTAGTGATGGTAAAACGAGTGGGTCAAACATGTAGATAATTCCGTGCGATTGTGTAAAGCAGCGGTGGCCATCGATAGTACCGTTGCTTTCGATGATGAAATTTGTGGTGACGATGATGCTATGGTGGTGGTTGTGACGATGGCGACTCTGGGGGCTCTGCCCATACTTTACTCTTACACTTGCCTCAGTAGGGTCACTAGAATTATGTTGGTTTCACAGTCACAGGCGCTTGGCGCCTGGCCCTGAACCCTGAACTCAAGCCCAAATCTGCAAGACTTTTACGTCGTAGAGCTTGAGTTTCAATCCTTGAATCCAAAACCCTAAACCCTATACTCTTAAACCCTGAAGCCCTGAACCCTGAACTCTTGAACCCTGCCTGGAGGTATTGCTTTCCGCAAGCCATCCTCATGTTTGCCGTCCGAGCCTCAGATTGAGGAAGCGAAGATCCAGTAAAAGGGGGCCGTCGGGATCGTAGGTTTAGGGGTCTAGAGGTGGGTGACTATGAGGGTTCCCATAAGGGCTACTAGAAGTGTTATTGCAAGGGCTACTATAGCGGTTGCTATGAGGGTTACTGCAAGGGTTCCTACAAGGGTTGCTGGTTACTACAAGGGTTGCTGACAGGGCTACCGCAAGGGTTACGGTAGATTTCGAGGGTTGGGGGTCGGGGTTTGCAGTGGCTTCAGGGTTTAGGAGGTGGGCTGAAGGGGTGCGATTTAGGGTCATAGGGTTTAAGGCGTAGGGCTTAAAGCTTCGGTCAACGGGTAAAAGGAGGGACCCTTAAGAAGGACCCCTAGGTATATAACCTTTATTTACCCATTATATAGCCTATTAAGAAGTAGGGATCCCCATTAAGGGTCCCTCCTTTTGCCCTTTGATTCGGGTTTAGGTTTAGGATGTGGCTGGGAAAAAGCCGCGCTTAAGGGCCGCCAGCCAAGGAGTCGTGAAGTGCAAGAAATGGAATCAAGCTTTATGCCAGTTTTTTGGGGGGTTTAGGGTTTAGGGTTTATGTCAGTTTTTGGGGGGTTGCATGTTATGTTGAGGTCTGAAGAATATTTCGAAAGAGTATCAGCAAACCTAAACTCTAGAAAAGCCCCCTGCAGCCCAGATCTCTTTGAAGCCTTCATAGAGCCTTCAAGGAGTCCTTGCTATAGAATCTGATCAAGCCCTGCAGAAAAACCCTAAAAACCATAAGCCCCGAACCACAAGCCCTCCATTTTGAGCCCAAGGGCACGGCAGCCCAGATCACCATAACCTTATCCTAGAATCCCATAAGGGGGGTTCCGAAAATAGGGGACCCTAATATAGTACCCTAAATAGTAGGACCCTTATAAGGACCCCAAAATAAGGTACCCCCTATTTTCGGAAAGTCCCACAAAGCCCTTGCAACCCGCAGAGGCCTAAACCCTAACCCTCCTTGGATGACACGCACAAATCGAGAAGTGTACCAAGCAAAAAACCTTATACATTCCCTTGTACTTGTAGAACCCTCAAAATTAGGTCCCCTTCTAGTTCCCACTAAAGGAACCCAAAGCCCTAAACCCTAAACGCCCAAAGCCCTAAACCCTAAACACCCGAAGCCGTACATAAACCCTAAATCTCTAAAGCCCAAACTAGGCCCCAAAGCCCCAACGCCCCAAATCCCCCAAACCCCTGCATCAACCCTTGTATAAATCCCCTTATGAAGGAATCAGCAACCCTCCAACCCGAAACTCGCTGCACTAAACCCTAAACCCTTAAGCTCTAAACCCCGAAAGCCCTAAGCCCTAACACCCACTGGAGCCCAGACCACCTCCTTTTATAGATCCCGTTACAGGAACCCCTTCTTGATCCTCTTACGGGGACCCTTCAAACCCAGTGAAGCCCAGATCACCTTATAGAACCTTTAAAGGAGCCCTGCTTGATCCCCTTATGGATCCCTCTAAAGGAACCCCAGACTCCTAAAACCCACTGAAGGCCAGATCACCCCGTGTATAGATCCCCTTATAGATGCCTGTAAAGGAACAGAAGATTCCTTCCTGCAAGGGAATCCTTAGAGCCTTATAGATCCTCTTAAAGGAACCCCAAGCCGCCAAACCCACTGCCCTGAACCCTAAACCCAAAACCCCAAAATCCCAGAACCCGAAACCCTAAACCCCAAAATCCCAAAACCCCCAAACCCTAAACCCCAAAATCCCCAAACCCTAAACCCTAAACCCCTAAACCCCAAGCCCCAAAACCCCAAAATCCGAAACCCCCCAAAAAACCCCAAACCCTAAACCCTAAATCCTACCCAAAGCCGGCTGAAGCCCAGATCACCTTCTAGAACCCTTTGAAGGAACCATGTTTGATCCCCTTATAGATCCCTCTAAAGGAACCCCAAACCCCTAAAACCCACTAAACCCCAAACCCCTAAAACCCACTAAACCCCTAAACCCTAAACCCCAAACCCTAAACCCTAAACCCTAAACCTCCAAAGCCGGCTGAAGCCCAGATCACCATGCCTATCGCCCTGCTGGGGCCCCTGGAGGATGATCCGGCTCTGGGTCTGGACCCGGGGTTCCGAGCCGGTTTAGGGCTTAGGGCTTTGGGGGTTTTAGGGGTTTGGGGTTTAGGGGTTTAGGGGTTTAGGGGTTTAGGGGTTTAGGGTTTTAGGGCTTTAGGGTTTTAGGGTTTTAGGGTTTAGGGTTTCGGTAGGGTTTAGGGCTTGGTGAAGGCGGCCTCGTCGGGGTTTAGGATTCCGGTTTTCGGGTCAGGTTTAGGGTTTAGGTTTTAGGGCATTAGGGTTTAGGGTTTAGGGGTTTCCGGTTTGGCGTTTAGGGTTTAGGGGTTTAGGGGTTTGGGGTTTAGGGTTTTAGGGATTAAGGTTTAGGGTTTAGGGTTTAGGGGTTTGGTTGAGGGACTCTCTCTCGTTTGTGCTTGTGTGTGAGTGGGTTTTTGCTCTCATTTAAGGTGTTTAACTTTGGTTGCTTGAGGGTTCCGCGGTTCAGAGTTCAGGGGGCCCAGGGCAAAAAATCCCAAAACGCTGAGCCCTGAGCACACAACAACCGACAGGACAACTCCAGCATCAACTCCATCCTTGCCCTTGGCACGCTAGCACGTGCCTTCGGCAAGTTCGTGAATGGAGTCCTGGTGGACAAAATTGGCGTCGCTTTGCTGAAGGAGTTGATGGCCATTCCCAAACGCTCCAGAATCTCAGAAGTATGAACATACCCCGACTTGTATTAACAGTCGAGCTCCTTAGTACTTAGTACCTAAACGCCAAACCCCAAACCCTAAACCTAAACCCAAAGCGACACTGACGACAACAAGCGGCAAAAGTAATGGAAGCCAATACGACCAGTAGGCAGGAGCGCACATGAGGCGATGATGATGGTGAGGATAGTACTGACGACGATGGTAAGGATAGTAATGGTGACGATGATGATGATGATGGTGATGATGGCGACCACCATGATGATGATGATGACGATGATGATGACGATGATGTTGATGATGATGATGATGATGGCGACGAGGGGAGGATGGTGAGGAGGGGCAATGATGATGCTACTGATGGTGATATTTATAGCCAAATTTTGGAGCAAGCAGGAAACCTCCATTTTTAAGCAGCCCCTCATGCACAGGGTCTCTCTTTTTTTTTCTGGTCTCTGCTTGAAGAGACAAGCTTTTCGGTCCTGAAAATCATCACCACCACCATCATCACCACCACCATCATCATCATCATCGTCAGACTCGTTATCGTCATTCCACCCCCGATCCCTACGCCCAAAGGCCTGTATGCACCATACCATCATCCATGATGTCAGGTGCGGCCGTTCCTTTGTGTCGCGTTGCTTCTGGCGTCGGCTGCCTGCGTGGTTTTCGCTTCCTCCAGCGGGGCGGGTGACTCACACAGCACCTGCAAGTGTTGGTGGTGCAATTACCTACATTTGCGGCTGGTAGGATTACACCGAATACATGGTTGTACTGTTCGTGGCAGTAACTGCAATCGCAGTTCAGAACATATGGCTTGAAGACTCTCGGAGAACCTAGAAGGCGATCGGAATGAAACGCCGGACTAGAATAGAACATGTGCACGTATCCACGTGCGTGTATGTATATGATGCTTATCCGTGGACCTGTGTGTGTGTGTGCAGAAGCACGAAGAAGTTGTGTTTATGTTGTTTGTTTGGAGAAGAACATAAACCGGATGGTCCGCAACCAAGCCTAAGTGACTGTTGACGAACGGTGCGTCCTCAACAGCCCTACTTTTGCAACAAGCACGACCGCGGCGCGGTCAAAAGCCGAAGCCCTAAACCCCAAACCAACAACCCGCCGCCATCCTAGCCTTCGAAATCTCAAAGAGCCCTAAGCCCTGAAAACTACATACAATCCCGCCAAAACCCTCACCCTTTCTAACGCCCTCAATCCGCCAACGAAAGCTCCAGTAGACAAGCTGCATTGGAAAGCTTTGTGAATAACCCTGCAGGCGGGTAGTGTTCCAAAGTAGGGTTCCTGTTTAGGTCCCCCCAAAAAATAAGGCACCCCTCTAAACTAGACCGGAAAAGGGGCCCTAATTTGCCCTAAACCTTAAAGCCATAACCCTTAATTCAACCCCTCCAGCCCTGAACCCCCGAAGTACCAAGGTAGCCTTGGGGTGGCGGTGGCCACGTTGAACTACTGCTGCTCAGGGGCATGGCTGACGGGGTGCAAAGTCATCGATGCCCGGCTGAGAGGGGAGGTCTCCTCTGCGTTTAGGGTTTAGGAGTTTTAGGGTTTCGGGTTTAGGGTGTTAGATGTAGATTCCAAGGTTCAGCTTTTGTTGTCTTTTGGGGTGGAGGGGTGAGGCATTGTAAGGCTCGTTAGGTTGTGAAGGTCTAGTCAGGGGCTTCTGGCAGTCAGGGGACGCAGCCGTTTCGACTTGCGCAGAAGACTCGGGTCTGCAAAAACTCTACATCTCGATTGGACATGGCTCGGATTGACGACAACGGTGAATCCCATCCACGACGACACGGAGGGTCGGTCCTAACAGCGGCCAGGACCATGATGATGATCATGATCATGATGGTGATGATCATGCCGATGGTGATGGGTATGACGTTGATGATGTTGATCAATGATGTTGTTGTTGATGATGAGGATGATGATGCTGGCAAACGATGGACCGAGACGAGGCTGGCACCGAGGGCGATGATGGTCTTCAGTGTTAATGTCATCCCTGCCAGAACTTAGACATTTACTGATCTTTATTCAGACTAGACGTGTTGCTCGCAACATCTACATCTCCATTATGTTTCTTCTTCCTGGTTGGATGACCAGTGTTCTCAGTAGTGGTTGTGGCCTTGCATTTCTACTGCCTCCATCCATTCACAGCCTCCTTCGCCTCCTCCGGCTCATCCGTCTCCCCGTGTCGTTGTCGAGGTAGTAGTTGTGACGTTGGCGACAACGGCCGTGGTCGTTAGAGGTTGCTCATCCACGAAGGCTTTTGTTAGCATGCAGATTCCGAAGCACTCCTAGACGGAAGCCTAAACCCTAAACCCTAAACTCTAACCCCTACCCCCTAAACCCCTAAACCCCTAAACCCCTAAACCCCTAAACCCTAAACCCTAAACCCTAAGTTCAAGGTTTAGGGTGCTGCCTCTGGCTCAGGGTGCCGGCCTTCCCGGCGCAAGTGTGTGATGGTGACAGCCCGCGAGACCTCACAAACTACAGGTCGGGGGGAGGTTTCCGACGAATTTCAGTTCAGGGTTTAGGGTTCAGGGTGTAAGGGTTTAGGGTTTAGGTTTCAGGGTTTTTAGGGTTTAGGGTTTAGGTTTCAGGGTTTAAGGGTTCAGGGTTCAGGGTTTAGGGTTTAGGGTGTAGGGTTTCCTAAAGCCGAGAGGCAGAGAGTGAGACCAAGGAGCGCCGATTCCGTCGAGAAGACTCGGGCCTCTGCTTCTCTGTGCTTGGACGCAAACGAGCGTCGTTTTGTTGAGGGTTTAAGGGTTTAGGGTTTAGGGCTTGCGGTTTAGGGTTTAAGGGTTTAGGGTTTAGGTTTTAAGGGTTTAAGGGTTTAAGGGTTTGAGGGTTTAGGGGTTGAGGGTTTAGGGCTTAGGGATTAGGGTTTAGGGTTTAGAGATTAGGGTTTAGGAAATTTCAGGTTTCGGGCGTCAACGGTTCGGACCAGGTGTTGGGGATTCCATGGCGTGCTCCGAAAGGAAGCTCAATGATCCTAAACCCCTAAACCCTGAACCCTAAACCCTCAAGCCCAGGATAAATACAAATGGTTTAGAAAGCAAAAGCCGAAACCCGGTCAAAACCCGCACAAAAGGATCTGAACCCTAAGCTATTTGTATGAACCCTCTACCCGAAACCCTAAACCCTGAACCCTAAACCCCTAAACCCATTGACTTTCTACTGTGGATTGCGGTGGAAAAAGGTCCGGTAAAAAAAACCCCTAAACCCCTAAACCCTGAAACCTAAACCCTAAACCCTTACACCCTGAACCCTAAACCNNAACCCTAAACCCTAAACTGAAATTCGTCGGAAACCACCCCCCTCCCCCCCGACCTGTAGTTTGTGTGGTCTCACGGGCTGTCACCATCACGCGCCTTGGGCCGGACCCAGGGCCAGAGGCAGCACCCTAAACCCTGAACTCAGGATGTAGGGTTCAGGGGTTTAGGGTTTCGGGTTTCGGGGGGAACCCTTGCGGTTTGAAGGTCTTTTTTCGCGAACGCATCGGACGAAGCTACGAACTCCCAAAAAATCCTTAGAAAGCCGTGGCAGTGACCGTAAATCTCTGTAGACCACCAGAAACCCAGAAGCACACCCAAAAGACACTGAATTCCACCTGCAATTCAGACTACGCACCAAAAAATCCAAACCCTAAACCCTAA
>CAJNJA010010135.1:0-14376 GCA_905231915.1 Symbiodinium necroappetens
CATGCATGCATGCATGCATATTTATACAAACTCCCAATTCATGAAGCATCAATATGTACATCTGTATCCTTATCTATGTTGCTATTTTACACGACAAGTTAAGAGCATCAAGTCGCATAGGGCCGGAGGGAGCTCCGACGACCCAGACGAGGCCAAGCAATAGTCCAGCGTCACCTGCCCAAAACAAGTCTCTAAGGTCAGACGTATGGGCCCTATTAGGCCTTTTGAGGGGGATTTTAAGGACCCTTAAGCGTACAAAGGGTATATAGTAGCCATGGCTTAAGTTTAGAAAGTCTGGGCTGGGTGGGGTGGGGCCGGTAATGCTAAGTTGAGGCACAAATGGCCAACACTCAAGCCCTCAAAACCGAACCCTAAACCCTAAAGACTCCAAGCCCCAAAGCATAACCCCTAAGCCCGAAGCCCTCGCTCCTCGATTCAACTTTCCCAAGGACCAGGGCAGTGCAGGATGGGTATCTCGGACTTCCCACGATCCGGGCTGTTAGAGCATTTTTATCTTTCTAGGACCTCGGAGCCAGCAGGGTTTATGGCTGGGGGCAGGGGTTAGTTCTTTAGTCTTCGGAGTTGGTGATTGTCGTGGGTTGTAGGGCGTAGGGCTTTTTTGGGGTGCGATGCTGCAAAGCAGGCCCCGACACGATTTTAAGGGGACAATAGGAAGAACCCCTAGAGGGGACCCCTAATCCTAATACCCTATATAACCCTTATATACCCCTTATATAGTCTCATAAAGCCCCTAGAAAAACCCTAAGGGTCCATTTAAGGGTCTCTCCTCCAGTCCCTAGAATTGCAGGGTCCACCCGCTGAACGGCGGCCATATTCCAGTCTCGTCCGTCCCCCCTAAACTCTACACCCCAAACCCCAATGAGCCCTCTAAACTCTAAACCCTATAAACCCTGTAAGCCCCTAAACCCTAAACCCTAGAAGTTTAGTATCTGTAAACCCTAATAACCGGCCCTGCACTCATCGAGAAGTGTATCAACAGGTATAAACAAAAGCCTATTTTAACGGCTTATATGTCTAAACCCTACAAACCCTAAACCTTACAAGCCCTAAACATCCCTAACTAAACCATATAAACCCCTAAGCCCTACAAGCACTAAGCCTAAATCCTATGCTAAACCCCTTGATGTGAGCTTGTTACTTTATGCATCCGCTGCCCCGGCTAAAGGTCCCATGCACAAGGGCCTTGTGGCTATCCTGGACAATTTGCATGAGGGTTTAGGGTCAAGCGTTTTCATCTTGTTCGCTGGCAGCCTCAAGATACCCAAATCCTGTTGCAAGCAACATAGTACGGCCCCGCGCCCAGTTAAACATGGAGATGTGCCCAACCTGAATAAGAATTAGCTACGGCAAAGTCTGAAGATCGGTGCAAAAGGCAGCCTTTCCCGGCACGTTGTGACGCGACATGTGAAACCTATTCAAGGAAAACCCACCCATGTGTACTACTAAGAACCAGAACCAAACCCTAAACCCTAAATAACACACACACACGTAGAGTCACAGAAACAGAAGCAGAGCCCTGCGCCTGCTTTGCACGCGAGCGCCAAGCTCTCAAGGCAAGGACTGGCGGTTCGCTGGGGCTGTCCGCTGACACGGAATGATGAGCGGGGATACAACATTGGTAGCCGAGGCCACTAAGATCTTCTCTGGGACCTTGTTGGATACATTTTTGCATGTTTGTTATAATGAAACCCTAATGAGGATTTAGAATGATCATGTGTAATATGGCCCCATCAGGGAACCAGTTCTACTACACTGTCCATCGAAGCTGCGACTGTCTTCCGTTCCTTTTGTCCCCGTGCCCCTTGCAGCGGGGACAGCTGGGAGATGAATACTGCAGAGGCCTTACTAACTAGAATAGGGTTTGGGGGCTCAGTATAGTATACTTACAATAAGGAACTCCCCAACATAGTATTAGTAATTATTCAGGCCCCTATATCAATAAGGGGAGAAGAATTGACCTGGGCAGGTTGAGAGGATGGAGTTCGAGGACACACACACAGCCAGTGAGCATCAAGCTCCAGAGATTTGTTCTGCTTGATTTAGGGTTTATTTAGGGTTTAGGGGTTTAGGGTTTGGGGTTTAAGAGCTTTGTTCTGTTTGATGTTCGTTTTCATGCTTCCCACAATCGCGGGCATTAGGTGTTTGGTGTGCTCGAGGGGAATGTGTAAACGTTGCTGCCACTGATGGCCTGCAGTTCCTGGGGCCAGGTTTGAACGGTCACATACCTATCCCGCAAGTGTCTAGGACATTGTCGGGTGGGTAGTTACCGTAAAAGGAGCCTTGTAGAAGGTCCATATACCTTATAGAAGCCCTATATACGCTAAACTCCCCACCTGTAGTTTCCTTTAAAGCTCTGGATCCCATGTGGATCAAACTTCACATCAAAGTGTCGGCAGCTAGGACAAGCAGTCCGTACTAAGATGGCAGGCCCCCCACAATGGAGGCCTTATCGCTAAACACTACCCTAAGCCCCAAAGCCCCTAAGCCCCAAAACCCCTAAACCCCAAAACCCCAACACCCCAAAACCCTTAAACCCCTAAACCGCTAAACCCTAAGGCCCTAAGCCCCCAAACCCTAAACCCCTAAACCCAAAAACCCTAAGCCCTAAAAGGCTGAAGGTCCTAGCTTCTCCAACCAGGGGCCCGCAACTCGGAAGCTCCCAAAACCCTAAACCCTTAATAAACTAGACCCTGAAGGTTTAGGGGTTTGGGGGTTTAGGGGTTTAGGGGTTCAGGGGTTCAGGGTGTTTGAAGGTTTAGGGGTTTGGCGGTTTGGGTGTTTAGGGGTTTAGCGGTTTGGGTGTTTGGGGGTTTAGGGGTTCAGGGTGTTTGGGGGTTTAGGGGTTTAGCGGTTTGGGTGTTTGGGGGTTTAGGGGTTTAGGGGTTCAGGGTGTTTGGGGGTTTAGGGGTTTAGCGGTTTGGGTGTTTGGGGGTTTAGGAGGTGTCTCGCTTCGTGACGGTCCGCATGAGCGATTGCACAAAACAAAAACTGGACCCTAAACCCCAAAAAGTCTAGACCCCAACTGCCTTAGAATGCTCCTCCTATAAAGCCTGAAGCCGCCATGCTCTGAGGTTCCTAAGGCCCTAAAGACCAAACCATCAAGCCTCTCAATAAAGAAGCCTAGATAATTACTAGTATGCTTACTTAAGGTTCCTTACTGGTACCTATACCACAAAGGAGCCCAATATTAGGTTCCGATTTTGGATAGTGTCTTCATTTTCCCTTGCTGTGTAATGTAGAGCCCTACTGATAAATGAATTTGGGGACTGTTGAAATCGACACCTAGCATAGAAGCCTAAACAATGACTCACGTGATTTCTCAGGGCTCCTTATTGCTATGCCAGAAAGGAGCCCAAAACCACCATTCTGATATTTAGGCACCTGAAGCTGTGCAGTCTTCAACCAGAGGGGCTCATCAACCCTTAAACGGCCGCTAAAGACAGAGTGCGGAGGACGAGGAGGTTGACTTCCCAGTCAAGCGCAACAACGAGGATTTGCTAGGGCTTCAGAAAGCTCCTGGGATGTCGCCTCACACTGCTAGGTTTTGATTCACATGGGCGGGTCGTACCATGAGCCGTGTTGTTGTACAGTGCTCGGTCCTTGCTTACCATGAAAACTCTTCGCTGATATCGTCTTTGCTTTCAAGTTTCTGATCTGTATGAAGGTTTTGTAGGACTTGAGTTGTTTTAGTTTATCTGAACCACTTTACCTTCTCAGCTTTCCCGGAACCCTAAGCCTGTCGCTGTGCAAGTCTGCCGCCCCATGCGTGAAGGGTCGTAGAGGTTCTGCAATTCGGGTTTCGGATGGTATGGGTAAGTGTACATGGGTGTCTTTAGGAATAACGAATCTTGGTGAGTGTGTTGTTGTGGATGTTGCTTTGGGGATACTAGCAATCAAGCCCCTACTTCAGGTCCTAAACCCCTAAAGCCCTAAACCCCTAAACCCCTAAACCCGATGGCGATGCCGCTGCGTCTTCTGCAGCTCTTGCTCTGCGCCGGCCTTCGCGCGTCATGTGCGGAAGGACGGAGATCTGTGGCCTGTGCGGAATTTAGGGAGTATGTATATATATATATATATGTATATATACAATCTAATTTATGATTATAAGTGTATATATATATACATACATAATCTATATATACATATATATATATACATAGATAGATAGATATGATACAGCGCAACCTGCCTGGTCTTGGAGTGATCTCGTCCTTACCATACCTGACCTCTCGTCCAGCTCAGAGACCTGTATGTGCCCCAAGGAAGGCAACTTTTTCATAAACCGGGTCCCCTCTATAAACCCTAAATTTAGGGTTTAGTGTTTAGGGTTCTTTAGTTGGTGCTTGGGGCGTTGGGTTTTGGAGGGGGTGTGGTGCCGAGGGTCTCGGTGGATCCCAGCTTTCGACATGAACTCCCAGACAGATCTCGGACACCGTCAGTGGTGTAGGGTACGGTTTAGGTCTGCCACACAGCCCCAAGATTAGGAGCAAGTGTTGGTGATCTTCCTCCGAAAAAATCTATCCGAGTGACCAGCTTATAAGGTTAAAAGGGTTTGGGCTTTAGGGCTTTCAGATCCCTAAACCCTAAACCCACAGCAAAAACAAACCGACACGCCGAGACCCTCAACTTAAAATCCACAGCCGTCCTAAACCCCAAAGCCCCAATCCCGGAAGCCACACACCTCAAACCAAAGCCCTAGCTGGACCCTAAAGAACCTACCTTTTTAGGGTTCCTTATCATGGCTCCTATCTATAAGTCCTTAAAAAGGTAGGTTCTTTGGGGTTATGGTAGCCACTCAACCCAAAGCTTTCGGCAGGAGAAGGGCACACCGGGCTCCCATTTGGCCGAGCAGTTCGTGACAAGTACTTCCAGTTCGAGTGCCTCCAGCTGAAACAGTCTTCTTGGTTCTTGTTAAGGGATTTAGTTTAGGTTGCCATAATCGGGATCTATAGTAAATAATAAGGCTTCCTTATTATGGTAGCAAGAACCCAGTCTTTGATTTCTTCACCCTTCGGGGTCCTCCTGGCCTCGAGAGTCGCGGAGTTGCCAGGGTTTTCAAGACCTCCAGGGCTTGGCCCATTTAGCTTCAGTGTTCTTAGGAATTTGAGAATAAAACTACACGGAATCTATCAAAGTCAACTGTGCTAGTTTATTATGGTTGTAAGGTCGCTTAGTTTTGTACTTTTTAGGGGGTTTAGGGTGTCAGTACAGTGCTTCTGCTTCCGTAATAAAGCTCTTAGACGTCGCTGTGAGAAGACATGAACAGATCTTTGGGCACATCGCACCCGCAGCCCTAAACCCTGAACCTTAAACCACCATCTGAGCCCCAGCCCCAAAAGACCCAAAAAGGCCCAAAGATACTTATCCCAGACCCCAACTCACACGAATCAAGAACCTTACACTGATATTCAAGAAACAACGGCCCTTGACGACGACCACAAGAGATGCAGCGGAATGCTGCAGAAAAGGAGGCCCTTTAAGAGACAGCAGTAGATAGTTACAAGATGCTTGCCATATGGGCAGTTCTCTAAATTAGGGTCCCTTTTAGGTGCCCCAAATAGTACGGCACCCTTATAAAAAAGACCCTAAAAGGAACCTACTTTGGAGAACTACCCATATGCCTTGATAGGGTCTCCTTTTAGGGTCCATTTTTACAAGGGTGCTGCACTATTTGGGGGACCTAAAAAGGACCCTACTTTAGAGAACTACTCACATGCCAACCATGAAAGTCCCTTGAAAGCTTAGCTGCCTTGGGTCCTATGCCCTTTAGGAGACAGCAGATAGATAGTTGCAACCCTAAACCCTAAACCCTAAACCTAAACCCTACACCCTAAACCCTAAACCCTACAAGATGCAGCATATGCTTACCATCAGAGAAACTGCAGGCCAGGATTCCGGAACTTCAACCACGGCGGCTTCGGGGCAACCCCCATCCCAGCGCCCTGGGCTTTAGGGGTTTAGGGCTTTAGGGGTTCGTGTTTCGGGGTTTAGGGTTTGGGGGTTTTGGGTTTAAGGCTTTAGGGGTTTATCATCGGGCTCCAGGTTTGGGCTTTAAGTTTTTTGGAGGCTGAGAAGGGAGGGTTAGGGCTTTCCGGGTCTATGGTGGCTGTCTGGCCTGTGCGGTGCCTCTCAGCGCTGGCTTTAGGGCTTGGGAATTATGGGCCCGCACGGTTTCGGGTTTTAGGCGGAGAGGCCGCTGACAGAACTTCATTTTGCCGGCCTAAGGGGACCCTAAACTTTAACCCCTAAACCCTAAATAAACCCTGAGGGGCATCCAAATTTGGTTTTCGGTGAAGCCTGCACCCGCCAAGGGTAAGAGCCGAACCCTCCGAAACCCAAAGACACAGAGAAGCCCCCGGTTGCCTCGTACCTTGCACCCGGAGTGCTGAACCCCTTAAAACACCAGGAAACTCATGAAGCCAAAGACTCCCAGCCATGGGAACTTTTTTGTCTCTTGCACGCAAACTTTAGCTGGATATGGGTGTCTCTCGGAAAAAATGACTAAGTAAGATCCCGCTTCCTTATGCTAAGAGTGATGACATGTATTGCTTCTGGCCCCCGAAAAGGTGCGAAGAGCTCAGGAGGCTTTCATAACGACCGCCGAGGCCAGCGAAGCAACCGAGCATTTACGGAAGCTTGTGATGTTGACGGTGTTCACCTGCCATCATTATGTACAGGGCTGCAGGCCTGAGGGCAGATATCGACCCTAAACCCTAAACCCTCAACCTCTCAGTTGGTAAGCGCCTGGCAGGCACAGCCGACTCGCTGGTTCGCAGGAGGCGTCTCCTTCTGGCCCTAGATCTTGCAGAGGAACCCTAAAGACTCTGGTTTTGGTTCTTACCTAAGGACCAGACTGCGCATGCTGCTGTTCGGCTATCTTGAGCTGTAGGGGAAAAGGTTGAAGGATGTGAATTGTCGACCTTGTCTGATGCAGGCTCTGGAAACATCTGGAAACTAGGACCAAGAAATACCTACATGATGATGTTTGCCACAACGGTGCTGAAGTCGCTGATGACGGGCATGATGTTGATCACTAGGAAGGGGGCATAGGCACGGGCCAGACTAGGACAGAGGACGACAGCAAGACGATGAGGCTGTGGATGTGGACGATGACGATGATGATGCTGATGATGATGATGATGGTGATGATGTTGATGTCGATGCTGCTGCTGCAGCCGCTGATGATGATGATGATGATGATTACAATGATGAGGGTGATGATGATGAAGAGGAGGAGTGGTCATGCCTGGCAGCGAAACAGTTTCGTCGGGCGTTCTGCTGAAACAATCACACAAGTCTGTGCCGTAGAGGTTTCGGTTTCGCTGTAAATATCCTGCAAGGTCCACGAACAGCTAGGACTCTCATCGGGTGCCCGCTCCAACTCCTTGGGAGGTAATGGCAGCTATCACGCAGCGCTCGCCACCGTCAGGCTCGGTGCGTCGGGTTCATTACTACCCCGACTACGAACATGATGATGGTGCTCGCATTAGGATGAGGATTGTCACTATATAAGCCCCAAAACTCTGAAGCCCAGAATTCTAATTCTAACACCCTCCACCCCTCAACCCGCAAAGCCCGAAAACCCCTCAACCCTGAAACCCAAAACCCTGAACCCCCAAAACCCGAAAACCTAAAACCCTGAAACCCTAAACCCTTATCCTCCGTTCTTCTCTCAGGTTTCAGCTCAACTTTGGAGTTCTTTCTCCCTGCCTCGGTGAGGTTTCAAGCCCCCAGCCCTGGCCTTGCCATCCAGGGGCCATGTAGTACGTAGATCTCTAGGGCTCTAGGGTTAGGGCTTATAGGGCTTACAGGGTTTATGGTTTGTAGGGTTAATTGGGTTTATAGGTTTATAGGGTTTATAGGGTTTAGGGCTTATAGGGCTTATAGGGTTTAGGGTTTATAGGGTTTAGGCCGTAGCATAAAACCATTTGCCTAAGGGCCATCAGTTGACTCTAAGAGGATCTTGTTACTGTCATTAACTAGGTTCCCCATTAGTACCCCTTTTGCCCTTTTTGGTTTGGGGTCTCCTTATTAAAACCAGATAGTACGAAAAAGGGTACCCTTATTATGCAGGGGTTGCTGGAGAACCTAGTTAATTCAGACCCCTAGAATCCTGTGAGACCTGCATGATCCTCAGCATCTCAGGAATTCTGCTGACTGCATTCCAGCGGCTGCCTATAATTCAGGTCGCATTGTGTCGCTATGTTATAGTTATAGCTCCTATTCAATTTTCAAAAAGGAGTCGAAAGCCGAAAGCCAAAGCCCGATCTTCATTAGTAAAGCCTTCTTTTTTTTTTGGGGGGGGGGGAGTGGGCAGCATAGAACTGATAGCGTGCGAAGCACCCTGCAACCTCAAGCTTCATGGAGCGGTATGTGCACCTGGAATGTGATCTTTGCGGTGAACGGCTCTACACTGACCCTAGGTTCCCCAGTAGTAGCCTTTTGCCCTTTTTCCTTTATGGTCCCCTTATTAAAGCCCAATAGTAGGACCCTAGACCCTAAACGCTAAACCCTATTGTTAAGGGGCTACTGGGGAACCGAGGACCTCTCTGACTTTCTTCAGCGCGAGGGCTCGCAACCTCATCTGGAGGCGGAGGTGTGCCTCGCTCCTGCAACCAGAATGAGGGGTTTGGGGTTTAGGGGTTAGGGTTTAGGGGTTTAGGGGGGTTTAGGGTTTAGGGGTTTAGGGTTTAGAAACCAGAATGAGATAATATAGGGGCCTCAATAATTAAAATAGGGTTTGGGGTATCTTATAACTATAATTATAATAAGGAGCCCCAAAACCCTATTCTAATTATTCAGGCCCCTACATTAGATATACCGATATGTTGCCAGTGTTCTACATGCCTCTTCATATGCATATACATAACATGCATATGCGTATCTTTACAGATATACACATATAGCTGCTCGCTTGTAGCCGGGCCGAGGAGGCCCAGCGAGAAATGGAGCATTGCAAGCTTTGCGCCGTTATCTTGTTTCTTCAGTTTTCATCCAACAGTTGGACACAGATTAGTGAACACCATGTGGAAAGATTCTCCGACTGGTCTTTCATGGAGACTTCCACGGCATCGGTTAAAGAAGTGAAGATACAAGAGCAGTAGTCGGTGCTTTCACCTGCATCATGACCGTCATATCCGTATCGCTGATAACAGACGAGTTGAATATCACACAGTCACACACATGGCGGTCTTTGTTATTATCGCCAGCAAGTTCGACACTGGCATCGGCAGCATCGCCACTATCGCCACCAAAACTTCCGCGAACACTAGGTCACTAGCAGCCACTAGCAACAAGCATAACCTGATTATGCACCACGACCACCGCCGCCACCGCTGCCACCACTACGTACCAGATCATCGTCATTGTCTTTCTGGTTTGCAGATGCCTCGATACATCCATCACCCACCATCACCATCGTCATTATCACGGACATCGACAGCATAAGCATCACAATCGTCATCATCATCATCATCATCAACCTCATCATCATCAACATCATCATCATCTATCTTCATCATCATCTATCTTCGTCTGTTTTGAATATGAAAACGGATGGTGGTGCACGATGGTAGAGCTGTCATAGCTGTCGGAGTCGTCGTTGTCGTCCTCACCCTCGTCGTTCTCGTCGTCTTCGTCGTTGTCGCCGTAGTGGAGCTTGCAAGAGAGTGGAGACAATACCCACCAAGAAAACTTGAAACCTTCTGGTGGCATTCCCGCAAAAAAAAACAGAAACCGGCACGAGGTACACAAGCCAAGAGCCGGACAGTCTGAAGTCGCTGGTGGATGTTGAAGTGACGGGAAAAGGACGATCCTTCAACTGCAGCCGGAACTGCCACCACCCTCGCTGGCTCATCGATGCCGGAACAGGGGTGATCGACAGAAAAGGCTACAAATACGCACTTGCATGTGGAGAGACCTTCGTGCGTATCGTTGAGGCTCCGAAGGTGGCGACAGTCTTCACGGTTACCGCAACGCTCTTGAACCTTAGTTTTCCAATACCCAACCTTTAAACTTTAAACCTTTTTGGGTTCTTATGATTTAGTAGGAATCTGAAAGTGTAGCCTTTTATATTTCCCTGGCTTGTTGGGAAGTAAGGAACACACCGAATGCAACCCTGCTCTTGATGCCTGCGAGCGGGGACCCGTTGCCGTCAATCTTGGTGCCCAAGTTGCAACCCCAAGCGACTTATACACGGTTTAGGGTTTAGGGTATACATCCTAAGCCCCCTAACCCGGAAACCCTGAACTGAACACTGAACCGCCTAAACCCTAAACCCTAACGCCCGAACCCCCCCTCCCCCAACACAAAAAAAGACAAGAAACCGTAGACCCCCAAATCTCCCTGGCTCTTAGTAGGGAATGAGGGGATGGATCCCTATGATAGTCCCTTAAAGGTCCCCTTTTTGTAGTCCCAAAATCCCATTCCTCCATTCCCTACTAAGAACCAGTCAGAAAAATCCTGGCAACAATAAATCCTAAACCCTAAACCACCCTAAACCCTAAACCCTAAACCCTCAGACCCCCAACTCCCTACAGGCCGAGGATCCTCACAAAACTACCTTGGGAGCTGTTCTGGCGCAGTGCGCCATCTCACTGAAGCCGGGGGCTGTTCCGAAGTTCATCTTGGAAGATGGCTCTTTGCTTACCAAGGAGAGCTTAGAGGGTTTAGGATGGGTTTAGGGTTTTAGGGTTTAGGATGGTTTGGGACTTAGGAGTTTTGAGTTTGGGGGTTTAGGGTTTAGGATGGTTTGTGGAAGGACATCAGTCGTGCCGCTACCTCTGTGTTCGCCACCAGGGTCTGCAAGTGGGGTCTGGCAGAGAAGCATTCAGAGAGTAAGGTGCAGCTGACTCACCGCGAATGTGATATTGAAGTGCAAGATCAGACTGTTATGTATATATATATGTATATGTATGTATGTATATATATATATTCATTGCAAACCCATAAACCCTAAACCGGTCAAGTTGCGTTAGACCGACTGAAGTGCCCGTCGGCAGGAAGATTTTGACAAGACCTTTGCAGAGACCTTTGACCGTCAATGAGCGCGACTGTGGTTCAGAAGCACAGAAGCAAGGGGAGACACAAGGCGAAAGCATCATCTTGATCTTCTGTTCGGGTATACTGATGAGGTGGATATTTGCCCCGCATCCCAAGAGTTGCCAGGAAGTCGGCTAGATCAGCGCTATCGATGACATGACGAAAGAAACTGCCCAGCTTGATGGCACCCATGGCCGATGAAGAGGAGACGAAGAATAAGTATGATGCCGCCCTTGAAAACCGCTTCAAGAACTGCTCCTGTCAGCAGGCTCAGAGCCTAGCTAGTCTTCGGGAGACCCCTTAAAAGGGGACCCTTCTTAGCCTTAGTTCTGGCTCACTTAAAAAGGGATCTTCTTGAGAGGGTCTATATCCTCAAGAGCTGCAAGGGTCTCCCTAATCCTACCCCCTACCAGAAGGTTTAGGGTTTAGGGTTTAGCTTGTCGAAGAAGGGCCGAAATCGCAGGAGGTGCCCTGGGCACGGGGCATCGCAAACCCAGAAGAGCTGCCTCGCATCAAACCCTGAACCCTAATACAGGGGGCTTAAAATCATTACCTGTACTAGTTTGAGGCTCCTTATCACATAGTTCTAGTACAATATACAACCGGATTCTAATTATCAAGGCCCCTAGGTTAAACATGTTCGACACGGGTTCTTGAGTCCTGGATTGGCGGAGAGAAAAAGGCGCTCAAAAAGCAAGAACACATGTTCGACACGTAGGAGCCTGAGGGTAATTCAGCCACGCATGTGTGGAAGAACATTCCGTAACCCACAGCTCTGAACCCTGAGGTGCTGTAGCTGGCGGAGCAGCGTGGTGGCAGCGATGCGGAGCTGGATAGGCTGTTCCAGAAAGTCGCATTGCAGCATATGGGCAATGGGACTCGAAAGTTCGGCAAGCTCGATTCCCTCCTCCGGGAAGAGATTTTGTGCACCTGCTACGCGTTCCTCGGCAAGGACCGCGTTGCGGAATGCGCGTACAGCGCGAACCTGGATGTGAGCTTCGGTGGCACTTGGTGCAATACGCTGAAATTCACGACCTGACCAACGTCATAGCGACGCACAGCTCAACAGCCGCTACGCGAACCAGCGCGGTTTAGACGAGGAGCATCCAAAGCAAAGCTCTTGGACTTTGAGGCCGTCGAGCATTTGGATCACGTCATTCGTGAGCTATGCGAGTCGAGAAAGACATGCGCCGGTGCTGGCAAGACGGACTGCTCGTGGCGGCGAAGGTGCTGGTGCCCCCTATAGCTATGGAGCCCCCGGCACGCGAGTTGGGTACTCGACAAGGGCTGCGGCCTGCTATCTTCAGTCCCAGAAAAAGGGTCTCTCAAGATTTTTTAGACAGTTCTAGAGGATGTGTTCAGGGTTTTTTGCCAGGTTTTCTTACGAGTTCCTTGATTCCTTGCTCCTTAGTTGATGCCTTGGAAGCCCGTTAAACTTTTTCTACCCCGCTAAACAAAGCAATGAGATGGCGTCGCAATAGTACCATTCCTTTGGCTTCCTTTTCCAGTATAGCATGTATCATCATGTATCCCGAAGGCCCATTCTAATTGTATGAGTTACGGCTTGTGTTAAGCGGTTTAGGATCTTAGGATGAAGGTGTTGTCTAGGTTTGTAGCTTTAGGGTTTGGTAGACACCAAAGTAGACACGGTTTGTATTCCAGGCTGTCATCCTTCCGTGCCATTCCAGCGATTCAGTAAACTCTAGGCCTTAGGGCATGTTGCAGCTATCTTCCCCACCCCAAAATAACAGTTCTGCCGCCAGAAACTCCCGGCGAAGCCCGAAACCCCAAGCCCCTAACGCCCCTAAACCCTCCACCCTAAAGCCCCTAAAGCCCGAAAACCCGAAACGGAACCCTAAACCCTATAAACTCTCGAAAACCCTATAAACCCTAGACCCCTTTAGACCCCTACACCCTAAATAAGCCCTAAACTAAACCCTAAACCCTAAACCCTAAACCCTAAACCAAATCGGAATCCTCATCCTTCCGAGCCGTGAACCCAAAATGCCCTGATTGCGCAGGCCGCGTCTCGCCTCGCTGATGGGAGCCAACGAATCCGACCTCGAGCCTGGCCTGGAAAGTCATTCTAGGGTTTAGGTTTTAGGTGCAGGGTTTATAGGGTTTAGGTTGTAGGTGCAGGGTTTATAGGGTTTGGGTTTTAGGTGCAGGGTTTATAGGGTTTAGGTTTTAGGTGCAGGGTTTATAGGGTTTAGGTTTAGGTGCAGGGTTTATAGGGTTTAGGTTTTAGGTGCAGGGTTTATAGGGTTTAGGTTGTAGGTGCAGGGTTTATAGGGTTTGGGTTTTAGGTGCAGGGTTTATAGGGTTTAGGTGTAGGTGCAGGGTTTATAGGGTTTAGGTTGTAGGTGCAGGGTTTAGGGTTTAGGTTGTAGGTGTGGTTTAGGGTTTAGGGTTTCGAATTCGGGCCTAGGGTTTAAATGTGGTTTGGGTTTAGGGTTTGGGTTCACTTACTATCCCGGCTGCAGATTTTGTAACTCTTTGGAGGATGGCTGTGGGAGATGCTGTTGCTCTCATAGTGACTTTGTCCAACTTGTCATCTCACCTGTATGCTTTGTCGTCGTGGTCGCTTGAGTCTTGTTTGGCGTATGGACGAGTATGTCGTTATGTTAATGCCGGTGTATCAGTGTCGCTTGAGTCTTGTTTTGCGTATGGACGAGTATGTCGTTATGTTAATGCCGGTGTATCAGTGTATTCATGTTGCTGCTTCATGTGTAGATGGCATTGTTGCCGGTGGTGACCAAGGTGTGTGGTTGTTGTTCTTGCTGCGTCCGCTAGTGTTGTGTGGGCGAGTTCCTACTTGCCTTGATGTCCTGTGTTACTGTTCTAAGTGTTTTCCTTGTGATAAGTTGGTGTTTGTATGGTTTGTTGTATTACTTTAGGTTTGTAAGAATTTTTGGCATCTAGACCTTGGATTTCATCAAATAATCGACTTGCCATTTGATTGTCATTTTGTTGTCATTGCTGCCAGTCGGTGGTGTTGCAATTGTCATTATTTTGTCATTTTTTGTCATTTGCCTTTTTCTGTACGACGCCATGGATTGGAGACGGGAAAAGAGTCCCAGAATGACAAAAAAATGACAAAGGGTTTGGGGCAGGACACCCAAAATGACAAAAACAATGACTGGAAAATGACAAAAAATATTCCAAGATGATTCCAGAATGACTCCAAAATGACAAAAAAATGACTCCAAAATGACCAAAAATGACAGTGCCTCGAGGATCGGGCCAATTCCGGCCCGCCCGCCTCTCCCATTTCAAAGTCATTTTTTGTCATTTTGGAGTCATTTCTTGTCATTT
>CAJNJA010010136.1:0-14376 GCA_905231915.1 Symbiodinium necroappetens
CACGGCCTGGAAGTCCCACGCCTGCAAGCTCGCAGGTTCCTGCTGCAGTCGAAGAAGAGGCTGCCACGCGGTCTCGAACTGGGGCTCCAAACGTCTGCAACCTAACTGGTGCGCCTCTGAAAAGTCGCCCCTTGAGACCTTGTCTGACAGGTTTGCCTGGCTGGTGACCCGCTGAAAACTGACAAACAAACCCTGACGGGCAACCCACACCCAAAAGGCACCGATTAACCAGCAAAGACTCGGATTTTTTGGACGTGCCCTTGTTCAGCACGTGCTCTGCGGCGGTGTTGTCGACAAAGCAGACTATGCAGTCGAACTGGTCTCTTGCGACAACTGCCAGGGAGATCAACTGAGCGACTGGCTCCAACCAGTAGATGTAGTCTCGGCTGGTACAGCACCGGCGCAGAACTGACTCTGGCACCTGTGCGCGAAAGCTCCATCGCTGGTCGGACGGGCCTATGTAGATGGCTCCCCATCCGTTGGTAGACTCACGCAGTTGTTGTAGGGCAGTGCTGTCGTCCATCCACCGGTTGGTGCAACGGCGCTGGCCATGCATGGTGATGAAGGCATCAGCGTACAGCTTAGCGACACGCATACTCACAGAACGGGAGAGGTTGGGAAGGAACCTCGGCTTCAAAGCTGGCAAGAGTTCGACCAGGAGTCGAAAGCTAACTCGCAGAGCGGGCGGCAACTCAGCCTCGCCAGTACTCCCACTGTGCTGTCTGCGGTACAGGGGCTTCAACAGAGCCTGACCTGCCTTCCCGAACACCCAAGCGCACACGAACGTTAGTTTCCCTGCGAGGCGAGCGGCCAGGGCGCCTGAACAGGTACCTCTCTGCAGGCACTCGGACAGAGAGTCCACAAGCTTTTGCACCCTCTCCGGGCCGGGGCTAGCCCACACGCCGTCCTGGACGATCGTCCACAGCACTCCCAGCAACGTGTGCGAACAAGAAGGTCGCTTTTCCTTGGCCACCTTCATCCTGAACCCTAACGTGCTGTGAAAGAGCTTAAAACTCTGAAAACCTGAGTCGGCTACGTCGGCGGATTCGGACTGGTGGAAGTCGTCGACAAAGTGGGCGGAGGGCACGAACAGGAGGCTGACCGCCAAGAACGAGAGCACGTCCGCCACCCTGAGGTAAGACCACACGCTCCCCGTGCTGCCGAACGGGAGGCTGTTGTGCACGAACAGGCAGCGATCCTTCTGAACGGGAAGGATTACGCCGCATTCACTTGGTGAGCGGACGGGTAGCCCTCTGTATGCCCCTTCGTGATCCACCGCGCTGAGCAACATGTTCTGCCGAACAGGTGCGGACTGGATGCAGCTAGCGAGGGTATCCACCCCACAATACGCAGGAGAGTCTGAGACCCACACTGTCGCGTTGTGGTGACTGCGCAACCAGTCGTCGGCACGCCTGACTTTACCACCTTGAACGACCGGGAACGCACGGGAAGCACACGAACTGGTGTCTTGGAGGAGGAGCTTGGAGGCCGGAAAAGGGCCAGCAACGCGACCACGTTTACACTCCTCGAGGATTTCTTCGAACATGGTTTCGGAGTGCTCACCAGACTTCAAAGAAGAGACGACTTCTGCCACGTGCGCCCGATTTGCCGACCTGAACTCAGCTGGAGACAACGGACGGGAGTACTTGTAGTCTGACCTGGGGGCCCACCCCGTGCCTGGGGTAAGCGGACCGAGCAAAGGGAACCTCCAGAACATCTCGGTGACCAACGCCCGGCGACCTGGGAACTGCAGCAAGTCCAAAAGCCAAGTCAACGCCAAAAGGTGCACCTGCAGTGTTGCCTGGCCTCTGCAGTAGACCTGTCGAACGTGCTGAGGTGCGACAAGAAACCACGACTCTTGTTCTTCGCGAAGTTCCTCGACCAACGCGGACAGGTCGTCGCACACGGACTGACGCCACTCGGGAAGCTTGCCTTGGAAGAGAGGCTGTGACTCGTAGCACCACTGAAGACACGGGTTGAGCTTAACAAGGAACAAGGCCAGAAAGTCCAAACCCAAAGCCCAGTCCAAGTGAGCGAACGGGTCGTCGGTTGGGCCAGACAGCACCGGCAGGGTCGGCTCACGGGGGTCCCAAGACAAGGACGACCGGTGCCAAAACGACGCAGCGCGAACGAGAGGGCGACTCCCGTCCGGGTGGAAACGCAGCTCTGCAGTAGGGTCCGGAACGGACGGGTACCAACAACCTGGAGCACACGCTGACACCGACAACGCCTGACTCTGGACCAGGACCAAGCACAGGAGCAAGCGGGCAACGGACAAGTGCCACGAGTTGCCGAGTTGCGTGCAACGCTCTTGTTCAGAGCACACCGCGGCGTACCCCGAAGGCAAACCCTGAAGCCATTCGCGTGTCGGCGCGTCTGGCGGGCGATCGACCCCAGCAATCCGGACGAGAGCAGTCTTGCAATATTGCCACGGGGGGTATTGTTGCGACCCCTCTTTCCACCTCGCCATGGTGCCCGGCGACTCGCTGCGTCGTCGCTTGGGCGGTGGCGGGCGCCCGGCCGGACTGGGTGCGGGAGTTGTAATACAAGAGAGAAGAACCCGGCCGGCAACAACCTCAGTGTGAAAAGCGGCCGTCGAACAGGTGGACGCGACCTGCTTGGGGAAAACTGGACTGGACGGTAGCAACTGCCAAAACCGGTTGTACTTGCGCCAGCGTGCAAGTCCACCGCACACTGACGCTGGTGTGAGTGTGGGCTCGTTGGCCTTGGGCGGGCACAGGTCGCTCACCCACCAAAGGCGTGGCCGTGACACAACCGACCAGGACGCGGCGTCACAAACGAACGACTTGCAGCACAGTTCTTTGTCGAAAAGGTCTTGGATGTCTGGCTGCATCAAAACGTTCTCGACGACAAGAACCAACTGCAGGGTGCACACTGATGCGAACTGCTGTAACCACTTCGACCAGGAAACGAACTTTGCACCCTCTGGGCCCGCGACCCCTGGGGAAGACGCGCCCCGAATGGCACTAAAGTCGTGACATGGAGGTGCCGCGCACACTAACAGGACAGTGTCCGGAGAGCAACGGGTTTTCAGGGTAGACGCCAAACGACTTGGGTCGACTGCATGTGAGGGCATCCCCTTGATGCTCGACTGAACAGTGTTGTGAGGTGCAGCAGCGCTGACAGGCCACGTCTGTCTCGAACGCGAAGTACAAGACGGGCTCGACGCACAGGGTTTTCAAAGCCTGTGCCGCGACGCCTATGCCATCGAAAAAGCTCAGCAGTGCAACTGGTCGCAGCTGTGTGAAAGGTTCGGACTTGGTCGTTTGCTGCGGGAGGCCAGGCGGGAGCGGAGGGAACGGGTGCTCGTATCTGAGGCACGGACACCGTAGTGGGCACGCTCTTAGGCAACGGTTGCGACGGGGCTGACTTAGGGGACACGGGATTAGGGAGCCTAACTGGTGCGGGGGCCTTAGGGGGGAGGGGCAGCGCGGCGGGTGCTGCAGGTGGCCGCCCACTGGGAAGAACGGGTGGCGCCCTTGGCGGCGGGGGCGCTCCGAGCTGTCCCTAGGCAGCGGGGTTGACAACTGGCGGCTGGGGCTTGTTGGGTGTGTGGTGTGGCGGCTGCTGCGCGCCATGAGCGAACTTGCACGACGCACCGAACTTGCAGTGGCCAGCCGCGAACAAACGGCACTGAGGCACGCCACTCTGCTGAGCCTGACCTGAGGCCTGAGAACCTGTAGCCTTGCCTGTGCTCGTCCGGTACGGTCCCGGGCGTTTGCGCGGGTCGCCCTCCGCTTCGGACTGGGTCGCCCTAAACCTGCCTTTCAGTTCGCCTTTCCCGCCTTTGCCTTTGGAGTCGGGGGGCAGGTAGCGTGCAAGCGCCTCGGCCACATTGGCCTGAGACACGACGGTCTTGTACGCGGTGGCGAACGGGACACCTTGCCTGAGCTCCATGCACAGCGTCCAGGAACTGCGCAGGTAAAGTTCCCGCGCGTGGCGTGGCGCCCGGTCGAACAGGCCGTCGTCACGGAGCAGCATCCTCGAACCGGGCTCCTCCTTGATCCTGAACGGGTTGATCTGGCCTGATGCCGTGAACTGACGGTGCGCGACAATCTCGCCCAACTTCAAAGGGGTGTGCGAACGGGTGACCCTCTCATGCACCAAGCGTGCCAGTACCTCGTCCGCGCCGGACAGGAGGAGTGTCGGGAACTGCCTTGCGATCCCCCCGATCTTCTCGGACTGGAATTCGGCCAGGAACTCCGCCCAGTACCCTTCCGGCAACACCTTAGAAGCTTTCGACGCCGACGGCGAAGCTGCGGAGACCGCCGACGCGGGGGCACTTGCGGACTGGAGGGCACCATCGCGTTTAGCCTTAGCGACCCTGATCTCGTCAACCATGCGCGCGACCACGGACAGGGCCACCATAAACTGCACGTCGTCGAGCTTGACGGCGGTGCCGGTAGTGAGCTTCACCCCTTCGCCCACCGCGGCGGGCGTCAGCAGCTTCTTCACTGCGGACGGGTCCTGAAAGGTGTAGAAGAACGTGCCTGAGTTCGTGATTCCGTGGTCCGTGAGGAGCTGGAAAACCTTAGCGTCCAAGCCGGAGTCCTCAGCCAGTTCCTTGAGAACTGGGAGCGACGGCGGCTGTGTCGTCGTCATCGGACGGCTCTTCTGCTGCGACGGGACCTGAGGGCTCGGGACCTGTGTCTTGACAAGAAACTGCGGACAGGACTGCTTCGTCGGGAAAGCACGAAGAGCAAAGCTTAAACCCTGGCAAGACTGTTGCATTGCGAAGACATGAACTGGTGCCATAGCGCCATTTCCCGCACACTGAAAGCCACTCGTCTGACGGGACCGCGGCCTCCCCTGCGCACGGCTTGTGTGCAAGACGAGACTTTACATTATGAACATAAAAACGCCGTGGCCCTCAATGCACTCGGCCACGAATCGGCGAACTTGGTCGCGCAACGTATCGGTCGCCCGAACTGGCGCCGCCCCTGACAGGTGCGATGCCACCGCGGCTGCAGTGATGGCAGGCTGGTTCATCACCGCTTCTTGCACGTACCTCATCACTGCCATGGAGCCCCAACGGCCTAGCATCTGTATGGTCGGGAGGGGCACCATCGAACGGGCCAGCAACTGGGCCCCTGCGACACGAAACGCGTGCTCTGCCCAATCCTCGATTTGGGCGAGCATCCAATCCTCGGAGGCATCGTTGCGCAAACAAAACCCGACGACCTGGGCCAACCTTGCGACCTGGCGCTTGCTCGGGGGTATCTGCGAGCCTGAGAACAAGAACATATCTGCGGACCACTGACGGGACTTCCGAATACCGATGGCCAATCGGAGGGCCCCGTGAAACGGGCACAGTGGCTGACGCCCCCCGGCACACGAGCACGTCTGCAGCTGAGTAAACATCACCTCGGGAGGGCAACCGGACCGGCAACCTGAATCGTGAACGGGCTTGCATATACAGACATGCGACCTCTCACACCCCTTGGCAGCTGGATCCGTCTTCGACACGGGCAGAGACAACCGAACTAGGCGGTCGCCCCGGTTCAGAGTCACATCGGTGCACCGAACATTGGCCACTTCGATTCCTCGGAGCAGGAACCAGACTGCCACAGCCAGCGCGGCACATGGCTCGGCGAACTGGTGCTCGACGGGCACCTGCAAGCGCGCGTAGGCTGCATGGAGCTGTGCATCGAGGTCAGACGGAGCACGATCGACGAACAGGTCGCGCTTGAGCCGTGCCGGCCCGACTGCTGCACCGCCAAATCCAACGCATCTGTCCACGCATATTCGGCCTCGCGGTGGCGCTGTTTGGCAACACTAAAGTACTGGGCGCTCGACCGGTACTTGCCCTCCTTCAAGAGGGCCCCCACCTTGAAGATCTTTTCCTGAGTCAGAGGCAATGGGTCCACGGACCGGGCAGCACACAGCCGCTGCCACGTTTTCCATCGGGACTCGATGGGCGCACGGGAGGTCCTTGCAAAACGGTCCTCCAAGAAGGCATCATCCACCGCATCGAAGGACCCTGCGTGACCCTCTAACGAGATTCGTTGCATAGAACCTCTTGCGTACGGGTGCACAACGGGAAGGTCACTTCTCTGACCCGGCCCACGGGCCGCACCCTTGCCTGCCGGCTGCATCAGACGGTCGAGGACGACATCCCCCAAAAGCGCGCGCAACTGCGAACGAGGTGCTGCCGAGAGTTATACCGCAGACTTAATGCCTGCACGTCGCAGGTCTTCAAGCTTATCAGCCGCACCGACCGAGACTGCAACCTGGACCAGCGAAGCGAACGTGTGACTATCTGCACCAGTACCGGCGCCATGGCCGCACGAACTAGAAACCACCTGAAGGCTTGAAAGGAAACCCTGCCGGGACAACCGCGCTGCCGCGCAACATAGCGAACGCTCGTGCGACGGCGACACACTAACTGGACTGATGACCTCACCGTCCCCGCCCCACTCAGGCTGACAAGGCGGACGGCCCAGCCCTGGCTCGCACTAACTGGGGGGGGGGGGGGAGGGAAACCACCGAAACCCAAAGCAAACCGACCCAACCACCGGGGTGCCCTGAACTCCTCCCACAAGGCCCACCCCCGGCTGCACTGGCAAACGTGCGGCGCACAACGACGCGACGAAGGGTTAGGGAAACCGGGGCCGAACGGGCAAGGACACGAAGAACCACGCCGTCCCGAACGGGAAAACCCGAACAACCCCGACCCCGAACCAGCCCCACGAGGCTCGCCCTGACGGGTTTTGCGGCGAAGCGGCGGTGCAAAACAGAGTCCTGACGGCACCGAACGGGAAGAAGAGCATACTGTACCGGGTCCTCGGGCCATGACCTCGCCGAACGGGACCTCAGCTCTCGGCGTCCTTGCACGAACGGCAAAGGTGACGAGAGTGTGCACGACGATGCCCGCAACGCCGAAGGCCGCAGCGAGGCCTGACCATGCACTGGGATGTAATATCCCAATAGTCCGGAGGAGCCGTGGCGAACTGGGCGCCTGTAGCAGTCGTCGGCGGGAGGGCGCCAGGAGGCCACACCGTGGGAACGACCGGGTTGACTTCGCCTTGGGCTCGCCGCTCGGGATGTCCGTTCGGTTCCCTGTAGCCTTGAAATCTCACGAACTGGTGCTGCGCGGTCCCTGCGGGCTTCGCCCCTGCACTGGCATCCGCTGCCGGTGCTACTGTTGTCGCCGAACTGGAGGTCGTCGGGGAGGAGCTGTCGTCGCCTTGCGCACGACCGGGACCTTGGGCACGTTCTTCACCATGACCTGCTGCTGAGCTGGTGCCGTAGGGTGAGGAGCTTTGCCGCCGAACTGGACGTGCGCCGGGACTGGAGGGTACCTGAAGAGCGGGTTCGGGTTAGTACCTCCTTTGGGCGCGACCAGGACGGGGTCGTTGGTGTAGGTCTCGGTGGCGATCACGTCCTGGAACTCGGCCGGGACTGTCACCTCCACCTTCAAGACCTGTGGTGCGACCGCCACCACTGCGTCCGAAGCCTTGGGCTGACGGGCATCACGCGGGTGGAGCTGCTGCGGTTCGGCGCCTTCGCTGTATACAGCCTTCTTGGAGAGCGGCGGTGGCGAACAGGCTGCCGTCGTTGCCACCGGCGCCTGCTGAACGGGAGCCGCCTTCTCTGCCGGGGCGCCCTCGGGAGGCGTGTCGGAGATGCTGTCGGACGAGTCCACAACGCCCCCATCCTGAGCACTCTGCGCCAAGGCCTGGTCCACGACATCGTCCGGGAACAGGTTCGCGGCAAGCAAGGCAGAGTCGTAGAAGGCACCAGGGCCCACGACCGGGTCGTCGTCATAAGCTTGGTGCCCCTCCGCCACCGATTGCGCGAACAGGGCTGCCAAGCGGGCACGTGCTATAAGGCGCACGTCCTCCAAAGTGTCCATCACCATGTCTTCGGTCGCCTCGGTGAGGACCCTCACGGCCATCTGCACGGCAGCGGCTCCAGGCCTCGAACGGGCACGAGAGCCTCCAGCGCCGGCTCCATCGCCTGCGTCCTCTGCGCGGGCCTCGCCCCAAGTGTGTCCGGCATCGGACGGGGCATCCACAGGCTCCGCTCCGGACATGGCTGCGCGAGGAGGCTAACTTTTGAAGCTGCTGCCGCACTACCGGGCAAACTCGAGAGGTAACATCGTCGAACGAGTTTGTCACTTGATGCACACGTGCACAACCAAACAAAAACAAAACAAACAAACACACACACACAAGCACAAACACACACACACACAACAAAAAAGCACGAAAATAAAGCACGTAGGCACGCAAGAAAACAAACTAGCAACCTCGCATAAGCCAAACAATGAGTTGAATATGTAAGCAGGTATGTCGGTATGTGTATGTATGTATACATGTATATGTATATATGTATTCCTATACATCGGTATTTACTCACATATACGTGTATGTATGTATGTATGTATGTACGTATGTATGTATGTATGTATGTATGTATGTATGTATGTATGCATGCAGGTATGTGATTACAGATATGTATGTATGTATGTATATATATACATATATATATATATGCATACACATGCACGCACTTGTGTGCTTTCATGTCTCTGCGTGTGTGTGTGTGTGTCTGTTCGTAAAGACTGTAAACACACCTACTTTCGATGGAGCCCAAACTCTGAATGCCGTGCTCTATTCTGTTCCAGTCCGACACGATTCAACCCATGCTACCGTATTTCATTATTGACAGTAGCATAGCTTGGCATTCTACGCAGCATCACTATTTGCATTTAGCTGATGCTCCGAGACTCGGGCGGCTGGGGAGTATAGCCGGTAGAACAGAGGAACTGCTGCTGCTGCTGCTGCTTCTGCTGCAGCGACGACGATCATCACCAACCACCACCACCACAGCCGCCACCATCTACATACCGACGCCGCTCTCTCGTAGCGTTTGCTGCCTTCTACTCTACAAAACTAACCACTCGAAACCCTGAATAAAATTAAAACCCTGAATCCAGCAATTCACTAGCAGAGCTCCCGCTCCAGGCCTTCTCCGAACGCGGCCTTGGAAGAGTGGCGGAGGGCGATGCACCGGGCGTGCGGAGCCTGGCAGGGTTGGGGCCCAGATTCCTTCAGGAGGGCCGTTCAGGGTTTGGGTTTAGGGCTATTCAAGGTTGGGGCTTTAGGGCTGTTTAGGTACTTAAGGTTTCAAGTTTGAATATTTAAGGCGTCGGGCTTAGGGGTAATCGCAGGCTCCAAACGGCTCTAGGCGAGGTCTAAGGTGCTTATGTAGGGGCCTGAAGTGCAGAGTATGATTAAGAATATATATATATATATATGTGTGTGTGTGTGTATATATATATGTATATATTTATGTATTTATGTGTTTATATAGGGACCATGAGGGGATAGTACTGCTAGTTATTCAGCGACTTACTTGATGTGGGATTTTGGTGGAGAAATCCGTCGGGGGCCGGCCTGGGTCGGGGGCAGCTTGTTGTTGTTAGCCTGCAGGGTTTAGGGTTTTAATTTTAATGTTTATGATTGCAGGGTGTCGGGATAATGCTAGCAATTACAAATTTACGATTCGCTTCTGAGCTCCGCATAAGTAACATGTATTGCTCGGTTAGGTGTTAGCGGTAGTATACCAGTGTTGAGCTCCATGCAAGCATTTATTTAGGGTAAATAAGAAACATTTCCTGCGAGCCTCCAAATCTGCAGACACTCTGGGGCCCTGACGTCGCACCTTGTTGAAAAACTGAAACATATTTCCTAAATTCTTGTTCAGCAAAGGGTGAATTTTTCCCATACTTCAAAGCAAGCCTCAGCGCCGCGGGCGACGGAAGTTGCTCGGGGGAGGGCGCATCTTCAGGCACCTCGGAGAGGTGTCTGAACGGCGTTCAGTGCCGCGAAACTTCGTGCCCGAGCACGCATTTTGACTATGACAACAGCCATTGCGTTCTGTGCCGGACTGCGGCTGCCTCTACAGACTACTGAGCAAGTCAGGCTCGTCACAAGATTAACGCGGCACATAGCTTCGACACTATAGCACCAACAAATCTTCAAGCAGCTGCACCCCACCTTAAAACCCCACCCGCATACGAGGACTTGCAGCCCCGAACAATTACAACGGTGCTTCCACCCAGGCGGGCACCGGCATGGATGAGGATGGCCTCGACCTGCATGTCACGAAGAGCTAAATGATTCTGCTACTGTACGGGCTGCCGCGTCACAGCGCTATCTTCTGCACATCGGATCCTCTTTGCCAGCTGCTACACTCTCACCGTGTCAACATGCTGGGCACCACACTGGAGTGGTGTGGCAGCCTGGGAGGGGTGGCCAGGGCAAGACAAGGAAAGATAAGCCCCACCCAAAGATTAACCAAAGCAAAGGAGCGTCAAACGAATTCCGCCAAGCGGGATCAGTGGGTGTGGGTGAAACTTATGCGGTTATGAGTCTCACCCGCTTTTATCTGGAGAGATTCATGTAAAAAAACCCACGGATCCATTAATTCTGCAACAGGGATCAACGTAGCTTTTGAAACACAACTTCGAAACTGCACAGCATTGAAGAACGGAGTCGATGCAGACAATATCTGTTGAGTGGGGTTCACAGAAAAGCGAATCCGGTGCTGTCGATTGCTTCACCCCTGAGATCGAATCGCATCATGCTGTGAACAAATATCCGGCTACCTCTTTTTTCCAGACCCGAGCACAACATCCCCAACTTGAGGCAGATGAAGCCCATGAGCCAAATGCAATGCTGTGATGGATGCTGAAAGAGCCGCCAATTCAGATTGTCTTTCGCTCCAAGCCCTCAACCCTAGGTGAAAAGGAACACCACAACTTTATTAAAAAGTCGACGGGCCCCAGGCGGGCGAAGGAATCCGAACATCTTCCAGCCGCATGCGACATCTTTCCAGCTCCTTCAGATCTTGGACAGGGCTTGTAGCATATCGGCGTAGCGCCTGTCTGGCCGGCGTGGCGAAAGGTCAACTGCAAGCTATCTCCCGACACCCTTGAAGTGTTACGATGCACGCCACCTCCCTCTCTCACACTGCTCTCCTGCAAGATGGCGTCACTAGAGGGTGGTCGCAGGTCGTTTCCTGCAGTGACTGGCACACGCAGCACAATGATTGCTCCATGACGGACGTCCTCAGCTAACACTTAGATCTCAGGTTGACAAAGCCAACATTGTCACGTGTTCACCCCTGGCGGGACCCGCAGCTGTTCTTTGAAAAAGAAGCATGAGCACATATGAGCACACAGATGGGCCTCAATAACCCCAAACCCATCTGGACAGACCCGAACCAGCCGTTGTCGAGTCAGTCCTGGGTTGAGTGGGATCAGCCTGCTTCCTCAGAATAGTGCTGCAAGTTTCACATTGGGCCAAGACATGCCAAGACCCTAAACACCCTAAACCCTCCGCCCAAAATTAAGCTTCTGCCCTCAGCCGGGCTCCACCCACAAAGCTGAGCTTCAGGGCAGCAAATCAAGGCTCTGGGGAGTGCCTCAAACACAGCGGTCCCGGAAGGCGAAAGTATCTTACATCCATTCCTCTCTTCGGAGTTTAGTAGGTGTAGGGCCGTGTAGGCATGTCGGGCCCCTCTCTGAACATCAAGGTGTCGACAAGATGAAATGCTTCAAGCGGCGCTGGTCTGTTTGGGTGGCCAAGGTCTCTGCCCTGGTCTCTCGCCGCGCCTCTCGCCTGGTCATGCTGGCAATAGGTATACAGTAGGTTCAAGCCAGGATCCTGAAACGGCAAGGTCTGTTTGTCTACGATCCTCACACGACGCGGCAACTTGGCTTCCGAGTCGCAGTGCCCTGCAAAACTCCAACGACTCAAGCCGCACAGAGACAGTAACAGGCCCATCACGAAAGAAAATCACCCATCTGCGGGATCGCCTGGAGGTAGTACAAAGACTCCCAGCACTGCTGCACCGGAGCACCCGGCTCTTGAAGCCCAGCTGCTCCACCAGACTCCCGCGAGGCTTCCGGTCCGGCAGGGCGCCGCTCCAGGCTCCCCGACAGGGAGCCGGCGCCGGGGTGATGGCCTGGGCCTGTTCCGGGTCCCCGGGTTCCAGGGAGCCCGATCGAGGTAGAGCCGAGGATCCGCAGGCGAAGATGCCCAGGCAGCTCAGGTTCTTGCGCCGCCGCGGCCGCCCGCGCTGGGTGGCATCAGAGATCTCGTCCAGCTCCAGGCCGTCCTCCACGCTGCTCGTCCGCCTCCTGACATGGCTTTCACTGCGACTATGTTTAGTATATGTGTTTAGTGGGTCGCTTTCTGGGGACCTCCTCCCACCAAAGAAGGAAGGAGAGGGCGCCGCCAACGTGGCAAGCGGCGTGCGCCCGGAGTGGCCCTGGCTGGGCTTCCTCGGGGAAAAGCGAAGGCGCCGTTTCCAAACTGCACGACATGCGAAGTCGACGCCGGCCTCCTCGAGAAGAGGCGGGAGAGTCCCCTCTTCGGCGTCTCGGACTCGGTCCACCCGAAGTTCATCCCTGCAAAGACAAATGTGCTGTTCCCACAACTACCCTGGCATGTCTCTCAGCAGCATGCTGGGATGGTCATACGTACGTCATGAGTGGGAGAGTGACCAATGACGATTGAAGACGAAGCCTCTAATAGTAGGCTACTACCGGCATACTACAAGCCCAAAATGGCACTCCTTGCAATGCCTTGCACCCGGGCCCACACGACAACCGCAGCCTGGTGCTAGAGCATGCCGGACATTGGAGGGTGGAGGCCCCGATCTCTGTGGGAGCCAGACTGCCGGCCGGGCAGCTGTTCTCAGGCTAGCTGGGTGTAGAGTGCAGACATCACCTCGCAACAAAAAGCCCTGGGGCCCTGAAAGCACTGACTGTCGCTTGTGCCCACGCGTCGGCATGGAATCGGGCAGCTGGCATTTCTCTCCGCTGACGCTGCAGGCGTCTCTTCCTAGCGGTCGTGGCATTCCTACCGCTCCGATCGTTGCCACGCCTAAGTCTGCGAAACATACCGTGAAACCCGTGGCCAAAGGCCGAGACGAGGGCTTCGTGCCTGTTGCGGCCCAAGCCCCCAGAGAAGCCCGTGTTCAAAGCTGCCGCTGGGTTCGGTATTCTGGGATCCACTGGGACCAAAAAATCTCTACCCCAGTATAGCCCACGAAGAGCAATGGTACTTCTTGTCCTCTTGTCACGGACTTCCCGAGGCTCCGACCATTCAAAAGCAACTTCAAACGCGCTTTCCGTGCGAAAGCTTTTCACCAGGCCCCGGCACCGGCACTGACTTAGTGAAGTTCAGCAAGGGCTGTCGACTCTTTGGGCACTGTGCCGGATTGAACCTGGCTTGAAATTGTGCGGGCGTGCCTCAGCTGGACGCCTCCAAGAGCAGCTTCCGGCAATCCTCGCAGCCTGCACGCGGTCCGCAGTCTGTCGCCGAGTCATCGTGGCCCGGGCCCCAATCTCGAGAGTGGCCGCTATGATACGCTAGGCTCTTCATGCGGGCCTGTCGCTCCACCTCGAAGCGACATGTCGTAGGCTGTGAGGCCGCCGCTCTTCAACTGGTCACGGACGGGCAGATAGGGTCGTCTCGTGCTTTGGAGCTGCGTCAAGGACTTTTCAGCCCCGCCTTGGCGTCTGCCCCGGCATCAAGCAGGATCTTGACCTGTTCGGAGCGCAACAGAAAACTCCTCGTGCCCTTGTGCAGCTGCAGACCCTCAATGCATTGAGGCTAACCAACAGTCAAGGCACCATATCACTGATCCCGTTCGAAGCTGCCGACATCAGTGGCGTGCGCCTGGGATACGTTGCCGCACAGGAACATACATGGAAGCGACTGTGGACCCTGTGTGACACTGTGCGACACACCCGCTCTGGGAGGCCAAGTTGATGTCCGCACCGCCCTCGATGAGAGCTTGCGTGGCCTTCTCATCACACAACATGATTTCCAATTGATCCCCAAGTTGCCGGAGCACACCCAAGCTCACATCGCGGTCGGTCGGTGTGTGTGTGTGTGTGTTTGTTTTTGTTTGTTTGTTTTGTTTTTGTTTGTTTCTTTGCTTGCTTGCTTGCTTGCTTGCTTGCTTGCGTGCTTGCTTGCTTGCTTGTTTGCTTGTTTTGTGTTTGCTTGATAATGTTAATTTGATTGTATGTTTGTTTGTTTGTTCTGTATCCATATACTTATATACACATACACATAATAACAGCGTGTGTACATGCATATGGTTGTATATGTTTATCACTGTTCATCTAGGACCTAGGACATCGGTTGATATTGCAATAGTTGTATGTGCTCGTATGCATGTATTTATGTACGTAGTATGTATGTACGTACGTCGGTATGCATGCATGCATACATGTATGCATGCATGCATGCATGCATGCATGTGTGTGTGTACACCCTGATTCTAAGCTAAGGGTTCTTGGCAGTTTGAAGATGCAATGCAGATTTTAAG
>CAJNJA010010137.1:0-14374 GCA_905231915.1 Symbiodinium necroappetens
GTTGATGATATATAGTAAACCCCAAAAAGTTGGAAACCGGATTAAGGACAATGAGTGCTGGGGTTCCCTATACCTTACTCTTTAGGATTGAGGCTATTGGGTTTCCAACTTTTGGGCTTCTACCGTAAATCCTGCACCACCTTAAGGACCCTAAACTATGGTAATTATGGTATATTCTTTATTATGGGTCATGCAGGATTTATACCATCAACCGTAGTATACTCTTCCTGAGGGTCCCTTAGAACTGTTGTCGTAGATCATCGTATCCCACACCGCACCCAAAACTAACTTCTGCGTCTTGAGGGCCCCCAACCCTAAGCCCCAAACCCTAAACCCCAAACCCTAAACCCCAAACCCTAAACCCCAAACCATAAACCCCAAACCCCAAATCCCCAAACCATAAACCCTCAACCCGAAATCCCTAAACCCGTGTTTCCGTTGGAAGACCTCCAAAGAAGGCCCAGGTCGCGAAACCCAGAGCCGGGTCTGGACCTGAAGGGTTTCAAGAGTTGAGGGCTCAAGAGGGTTTAAGATTTGAGCGTTCAAGGGCTTTAAGAGTAAGGGCTTTTGGGGCTTTGAGGGTTTTAGGGGTTTAGGGTTTAGGGTTGAGGGTTCAAGGGTTCAAGGGTTTTAGGGGTTTTGGGGCTTTAGGGCTTTAGGGTTTAGGGTTTAGGGTTTGAGGGTTTTAGGGTTTTAGGGGTTTGGGGTTGACGGGCTTAGGCTACGGGGGTTTAGGGCTTTAAGGGTTTAGGTTGACGGGATTTAAAAGTTTAGGTTTAGGATTCATTCAGGGCATGTAGCTTATTCGGGACCTCATGGCTCTGCAAAACAGGTGTTGGGTCTAAAGTTCTGGGAAACGTGTCTTTTGTAAGCCTAGAAACCTCCTCTTACAAGGCTACAGCCCGTCTTTCAAAATCATCATGGCCGTGATCTGCTTGGTGTACATGGCATTGCATCTCGGAGATATTCGTAGGAGTCCAGGGGGGCTTGCAGCAGATGGGGCTATACTTTTTATGAGGTGTGGTAGGGGGTTATGCTGTTCGTGAAAGGTGCTATGGCTTGTTTATTGGGCATGCGAGGGCTTTATGCTTTTTCCCTGCTCTACGCGTATCGCCGAGCTTTAACGCGGCTTTGCGAGTTTTATCTGTCTCGGGCTTTTTTGGGGCTTGTCGGTGTAGCAAACGGGGCTTGAGCAGGCAAAGACGAAGCCATAATCGGGTTACTAAACCCTAAACCCATAATCGGGATACTATTTGGGAGTCAGGAGCTTTAACGTGTATGCCCTCCAAGCGCTACAGGGAACCTTGAGACCTTTTTCAATCCCGAGAACCTGTACTATAGTCGGTCTGAATCATTAATGACACATAACCTTTCATAACAGCACCACTCTTTGGGGTTCCTGCCTACACTATGGCATACCCCAAAAATCCGAGTCTATCTGTGAAGGGGCATACACAACCTTCAAGAGCTCCACTAGCAAAAAGCCCTGAAAGGAAGCCGGGTTACCCAAAGGGTCCAAAGTACCTACAAAGTAGAATGTAGGGTTTCTATATTCGGAATTAGTATTATGACTTGGGGAAGTATGCCCCATAACAGTACCTAGGACCCTTTGGGTTAGAGAACTCTAAGCCCTAAACCCTCAACCCTGCTCGATTTATGCAGGGAGGTCTGATGACCCGAAGCCCTAAACTCTAAACCCAAAGCCCTGCTCGATTTATTCAGGGCCCTAAACCCTAAACCCGAAAAGAAACCCCTAAACCCTATAAATCCTAAACCCTAAGCCCTATAAACCCTAAACCGTATATAAACCCAAAACCCTAAAGGGCCCTCTAGTAGACCCCCTTTTTGAAGTCTCTATTCCACCCTGAGGCCCTTCTGCTCGGAAGCCCACGGCCCCTCCAACTTCGGGGCTTAGGGGTTTAGGGCATAGGGTTTTTAGGGCTTAAAGTTTCTAGGGCTTAGGGATTTATAGGGCTTAAAGTTTCTAGGGTTTGGGGTTCAGGGTTGAGGGTTCAGGGCTTAAAGTTTCTAGGGTTTGGGGTTTAGGGTTTGGGGTTTAGGGTTTATAGGGTTTAAAGTTTCTAGGGTTTGGGGTTTGGGGTTTAGGGTTGAGGGTTTGGGGTGTAGGGTTTGGTGCCTCTGAGGATTCTTGGGATCCTTTGGAGGGGCGGAGGCTTCGACCCCCTGTTAAGTTAATGTAGGGCCTTAAAAAATAGAATAGGGTCTTAGGGGTTCCTTACTATAACTATAGGAAAAATATACCCCCAAACCCTATTCTAACCCCTAAACCCCTAAACCCTAAACCCCTAAACCCCTAAACCCTAAACCCCTAAACCCTAAACCCCTAAAACCCCTAAACCCCTGAACCCCTAAACCCTTAAGGCTCCTACGTTATCCCCTGAGCCTTGCAGCTTCCAGGGGCTCAGGGGCCTGTGGGGGGCTGAAGGGCTCAGGGTTTCAGGGAGGCTGGGAGGCTGGTCTGTTTAGGTTTTAGGTTTTAGGTTTTAGGGTTTAGGGTTTTAGGGTTTTAGGGTTTAGGGTTTTAGGGTTTTAGGGGTTTTTAGGGTTTTAGGGTTTAGGGTTTAGGGTTTAGGGGAGTTTAGGTGAGTTTAGGATTCTAGACTTCGTGTGTTCAGCACTTTCCGGGCGTTAGGCCGTTAGGCCTTCTAGCTGAAACCCTATACTCTGTATCCTAAACCCTGAACTCAGGGAACACGAATCTACGCTGTGGTCTCGAGTTATAGCTGTGTTCATGAAATAGTGCCATGCTCACACCCGGAGAAGCAGGCGACTTACTCAGCGAGGTAAGGTTACAAGGTGATCAGTGCTTCAATTGGGCTTATACATACCTTGGGGACCAAATGACCCTTATGACTATACCCCTAGACGATGAATCCCTATATTATATATATATATATACATATGAACCCTTAAACACTTTTGGGGTTCATTTCATCCTTAAGGTACTTACAGGTTGTATATGTCTTCTAGCCCCAGCTGATGGGTCCCAGGATCCACCCCCTAAAGCCCTAAACTCGAAACCCTCTGAGCAGGGCCGGGAACCAAAAGGACTGTTCTCCTTCAGTTCAGGGTCGGGCCCGGGAAACTCAGTTCTAACATTTAGGTCTTGAGGGGTTTAGTGTTTAGGGGTTTAGGGTTTAGGATAAGGTTGTGCCAGTGATGCTCATTGCCAGTACGATGACTAGTTCTGCGATCCTTAAATCCCCCCCCGAACCCTTGACTGCGGCCCCCAAACCCCCAAACTCTAAATCGCTTCCTACACCCGAAGCCGATCTCAACCCTAAACGAGGTTCTCCAGTGGCACCCTTTTGCCCTTTTTCGAGCTTCATGACCAACACCAGGATAAAAGAGCACCTATTATTATTGAAAGTAGTACATAATAAGATGTGATAGGAGAATGTAACATAACACAATAGAGCTTAATGTGGCACAGCAGAGTATTGCATAATACATCACAATACAAGATGATATGCAACAGTATAACATTATCATATATAATGACATAGTGTGGTATATTGCAACATGATATGTCACGCGTGAACATAGTATGATGTATGTTTTAGGATAGTTTAATTGGTTTTAGTGCCCCTTTCAAACCCCTATACCGTTCACGCTCAGCCTTCAACCCTCCTAACTAGGCACCACGGCTTTGTCAAGCCGCTCGTCAGCAGCTGGTGGCAGGGAGTAGGGCCGGAAAAAAACTAGCGGAACAGAGCTTCGCGGATCACGAGATTTGGGGTCTTAAACTGAAACTTATATTTCTTAGATTTTCAGTTTGTAGGGTACATAATGCAAATAGCCTTGTGAAGCTGTAAGCAAGGCAGTCCTGAACCCCCTAAAACTGTAGACACGGGGTGGCCCCTTTTTCCTTTCGGAGGAATCGGGAAACTCCAGACTAGACTGAGATCCTCGGCCTGGCATCCTGCTGCACTCCCAAACCCGCTCTACTCCGAAACCTGTTAAAACTCCTTGACGGCTTTGGTGCGACGGGTTTCTGGACGCTTCTCTCCCCTAGAACTCTCATGATGACGTGCCGCCGCATCTTGGGGAAGAGCTCCGGCGCTCCAGTTACTTGCATATAAATATTGGGTTGCCGCACTGTTGATGATATAAATCCTGCATTACCTGAAGGACCCTAAACTGGGAATGTATGATATATTCCTTGTTAGGGGTAATGCGGGATCTATGTCATCATCCATATGACCCAGACCTTGCTCTTCCAGAAGTCATATCCCAGCTCGAAGCATGGCAGTTGAGAGCACATGCTCGAGCTACACAAAGTTCACCCTACATCCCCAACCCTCAACAACCCCAAACCCTAAACCCTAACCCTAAACCCTAAACCCTAAACCGCAAAAAACCCTCACCCCCCAAGGATTGCATATGTGGAACCAGAGGGCTGAATCCCGTGATCATCCCAAGCCTGAAAGGAAAACCCAATACACCTTAAATTAAGGAATCTACCTTAAATTGTAGTGGCCTTATTATTATGATTTAAGGTCTATTCTTTGATTAAAGGGGTATTGGGTTCTCCGGGAGATCTACACTGCAACAACCGTTGCCGACGAAAACGCACCAAGCACCAAGAGCAACATCATCCCTGAAGCCGAGAGCCCAGCCTGATGGCTCGATGCATTTCTTTCCAACGTACCCATAGGCTCCATGGCAGTTCCTTATGTGGTTCATGTTTAGGATCCTAGAAGGTAATCCCAAAAAGGAACTACAATGGAACTCATGGGTAGCTATGAGTGTAGCATCTAAGCAAAGACTATAGAATAGAAGTTGTCAACAGCGAGATGTTTCCAAAAGCGCTAAAGAGGGATCCCGGACTTCAGAAACCCAAGAACACAGAGAGCGCAATACTCCTTAATTACGGAAAACACCTTAAATTATAGGGGCCGTATTACTATGATTTCAGGTATATTCCTTAATTGAGGGGTAGTGGGTTCTCTGGGAACACAGAGGGAGACAGACAGCAAGCAGCAAAACATCAGGCCAAAGCATAAGCCGACAAAAAAACAGTATATCCTGAACCCTGAGCCCTCCACCATGAACCCTATAGAGATCAGGATTTTGGTGTTCAGGATTGAGCCTTTCCGTTTACAACTCCTAAGCCAGAATCTTGAATCGCTGTGTTTATTATCCTAAAGCCTGAACCCTGGTTCTCAAAAACATGAACTCTATAGCAGCCCGATAGTTCCTGGATCCCTAAACCCCAAGCCCTTTTACCATGAACCCCATGCCCCAACAACCTTAAGGCCCTGTTGTAAGAAAATCCCCGGATCCCTAAACCCTACACCCTACACTGTAAACTCTAAACCCTATAAACCTTAAGGCCAACCTTCTTCTTTTTGTTTGAGAAAATCACCGGAAACTCTCCACAAGACGAGGATCTTCCTGCTTGGCCCCGTGGCGAGCCATCTGCGAAAGCGCCAGCGCCGGGACGACCAGGCAGAGGGCCCAGGGTTTAATTTAGGTTTCAGGGTTTAGGGTTTAGGAAAGTTTAGGGTTTAGGGTTTAGGAAAATTGAGGGTTGAGGAAAGTTTAGGGTTTAGGGTTTAGGAAAGTTTAGGGTTTAGGGAGTAGCGGTTCAAGGGCTGAGGGTTGTAAGGGTCGTAAGTAATTGGGGTGCTTGCGCCATTGGGGCTCTCGGTTTTAAGGTTGAGGGGTTTAGGGCTTTAGAGTTCAGGACTTGTAGTGTTGTTGGATGTGGGTTCTGGGTTTTTTTTTGGTTGTTTAGGGTTTAACAGACCTCATGCTGAAGGTCGTTTTGTGTATGATGCGTTTTGTTTACTGCCGGAGGTTTTGAGGTGTTTGCAAGAATCTCCAGATGGTAAGGTGTGCCCAGCTCCATACAGCTGCAGTACTTAGGGGTGTTTAGATTCCTAAAATGTTTGGTTGCTACAATCTCTAAGAAACAGCTAAAATTGCAATTTTGCTAGGTTCCCAAGTTCACTAGAGAGTATACAGCAGTTTCACCAAGTATGTTCTGGCATACATATGCTTGCAGTATGCTTATTTCACTAAACCCTAAACCCTAAACCCTAAACCCTAAAACCCTAAAGCCCTAAACCCTAAACCCTAAACCCTAAACCCTAAACCCTAAACCCTAAACCCAACCCTAAACCCAGCTAGTTGTCGTTTAGGAGCTCCGCTTCCTGCCAGGCACGTCTCCTTCTGGCAGCTCCCGTGGTGGCTCGGCTGGTTCAGGCTTCCCTGGAAAGGGTTTCGGACTTAAGGTTTAGGGTTTAGGCTAAACTTTTTGGTTTTTTGGTTCCCTTTAGGAGGGCCGAAACAATACAGGGTTTAGGGTTTAGGGTTTAGGGGGTTAGGGGGTTAGGGGTTTAGGGTTTAGGCTTATCTTTTTGCTTTTCTTGGTTCCCTTTAGGGGCGTTCCGTGTTATGGTCATAAGATAAGCAAAATCTAGTTTTGAGGTTGTTCCGGGGGTCGCAATGTAGGTTCGGGTTCCTTTTGGGAGGGTTTCGGGTTTAGCATGGAACCCTTAAAATTTACGACAACATAAAGTTCCTCAAATTTCCCTGTTATGTAATTTAGATTCGGGTTCACAACATAACCATTCCTTAAACTTCCTGTTCATGTTTATACTACAATAGCATCAAATGCTAATGATTTCAGGCTCATAAGGGTTCTATACTGTAGGGTTGTTGCGGTATTGGGGGCGAGAGTTTAGAGGGTTCCTTGAAGGATCCTCATGCCTAACACCAGCCATCCCAAAGCAAGAGACACATGGGTAGTTCTCTAAATTAGGGTCCCTGTTTAGGTCCCCAATATAGTACGGCACCCTTATAAAATACTAACTTCGAGAACTACCCAAATGAATTAGACCCGAAACCCTAGACCACGATCATGGAGTCGTTCTGCAAGCTTTTCGAAGAGGAACCAGCCCTGTCCACTTTATCAGTTTACGGGTTACTTTTACATCGTAATTGCGACAAGCCGTAATTTTCAACCTGAAGCCCAAAGCCTAAACCCCAAACCATCAAGCCCTACCTGTGGTCTCCATTGTAGTTTCTTTTTTGGTTAAACCAGCTCTATCGTTAGGATCCCATAAGGGCAGCTCAAAAAAGGAGCTGCAATAGAGACTATAGGCAAAATCTAAGACCCTCAACCTCACCCCCCCCCCCCATGTGCCAAGCCTGCAAACGCCGGGGTGTCGGACTTCGGGACATCCACAAGCTCTTGACACGCCTAGACTCACGGGTTTGCACTGCATGAGAGCTTCAGAAGCAAGAATCTCAGAACATAGACCTAGAGCAGTAAACAGTAGAATACTTGCACATAACTTGTAAATAAGGGGCCTTAAAGACGGAACCCCATTGAACAAGAAGCCCCTCCGCAGGGTTAGAGGAGTCGAGCGTCAGGCTATGAGGGTTTAAGGTTTAGGGTGTATAGGGTTTATAGGGTTTAAAGTTCAGGTTTGGGGTTTAGGGGGTCTAGTCGATGCGCAAGCACACGCTACCAAGGACAGCAGCAGCAGCGCTGAAGAGTACTCCGAGACCAAGTGGCAAGTGGTGCTCTCCCACCCTTACTCGGAGACCCCAAACATCCCCCAAACCACAAAGCCTGAATATCACAAGCCTGAAGCCCTCGGTTAACTCTAAACCTAAGCCTGGGATACAGAACTAGTCTCTTCTTGCATTGGTCAGCGTGTCTAGATGCTGCCACAGGAGCACCAGCTCCCCAACACAAGCTAGGGCACCCAAATTAACATCCTGAAGCGGAGATCAGCTATCCATGGCCTAAGCCTCAACTCCCAGCACTGGCGCTGATTCGACACACAAGGCAGGCATCCACGCAGGAGGCTCCACAATAGCATCACATGTCCACAATTCTGCTTCCTGGACTACTAGCTAACACGGACCCGTGCACAGACACAGAGAGAGAGAGAGAGAGAGAGAGAGCGACACACACACACACACACAGAGAGACACACACACACACATAATCTCTCTCTCTCTCTCTCTCTCTCCCTCGCTCTGTCTCTCTCTCTCTCTCTCTCTAACCTCCTTGTCTGTTGCTGTGTCTGCATCTGTGTATGTACATCCTTCTGCATCTCGTTGTCTCTCCCCATACTGCGTATCTTTATGGTGCCAGCTTGTTGACTGTTGACCTCTCCGGTTATTCTGACAGTCCAATTGCAAGATTGCTATAATGCAAATCACCACAACGGACGTAAGCTACATAACTAGTTCTTTACATGTGCATGCTGCCGGCGCTCCCAGACAGCCCATTGGCGTTTTCATGGGGGAATAGTCTTTAAGTCAAGCCACATGATCGTTAATTTGCAGGATTTTCCCCGAAGATATATATATATATATATTTATTTATTTATATTTATTTGTTTATATTTACATACACCCTTCCATTTTTATGTTTATCTTCATATATATATATATATCGTTGAGCAGTACTGGGCTGTCTGGGCCGGAGTTTCTCAACCTTTCGGATGGGGTGAGAAGTTTTCCCACATTCCCCTCGCATGACCTTGCGCGCGCAGTGTAGTGTAGGTTCTGAGACATGACTAAACTGCATGTAAATGTCGCTAAACCCAGGTGGTGTACATTCTGACACACGACTAAACCGTAAACGTCGCTAAGCCTGGGTGACGCCACAGACTCGACCTACTTTCCCAACATCTTAGAACGCAGCTGACATTACCCTAAACCCTAAACCCTATAAACCCTAAACCCCAAACTTGAAAATACCTCTTGCCAGACGGCAAAAGGCCTGCAAACAAAACAAAACCCTGAAATTTCATGGCCGCAGCAAGGATGATTCAGAGTCCAGCGTCTGAGGCTGGGGGGCGGAGGTTTCTGGGGGCGGGCCCTGGAGGGGACTCTTCAAAGTCCCCAGGGTCGCTAGTCTAGGGCTGTATCGTTGGGTTTAGGTTTTAGGGTTTAGGGTTTAGGGTTGGGCTTGTGTTTTGCGTTATTTTGTCTTCTAGGGTTGGGCCATTGGGATACTTAGATTTTTCGATTCTTCAGGGTTGAGTGTGTCTAGAGTCTATAGAGCCTTGAATGAATTCAGTTGGCGCTTGCTTAATGCCCTCGTTTCATCTCCACACCCCGAAACCCCAACACCTCAAAACTTACAACACCTAGAACACACTTAGGCTGCCCACGTCGACAGGAATAGCCAGTACTGTCATATCCTCGCAAGTGAACCTACGTTTCTCTTCTGACCTACAATGTTTTAAAGCTCCGGTCTTTCCGATTACTAACCCAGCAGGAGGAAAATGGTTGTGCAAAGCCTGAGCGCCCTTTTTGTTGGTCCCTCCCATCTGCATTTTGGCTTCGCATCAACAGCGATCCTGCAACTTGACATTTTGGGCTTAGGGTCACCCATCAAATACGAGCAGGGGTGAGGGTTTCCGGTTTGTCGGCGAGAGACGCGAGTTCCAGACGCATCCAAAATCCTTCGATTGTCGGCGAGAAGTGGTTGCATGAGCTCCGCGGTAGAGCTCTGCATTCCCCTTATTGAAAGAGTAGTAATTCTAATTAATACGTATATTCCTAAATCCCAAACCCTAAACCCTTGAATGGGAGTGCAAAAATGTACACTCTGCATTCCGAGTGAATCTAGAGCAGTCATCCCCTTGTAGCCACTTGTGTACACCCCTCTACATATAGCCTGGTACTAATCCTTAGAATGAGCCTTATAGACCCTTTTCGACCCTTTTCAAAGGATCCCTTTACGGGAGCTTTTGTAGAGGACTCCAGAGGCTCCATATATAGTACCATTATGGAATTAGGCCCCTAAAACCTTAATAAGGATAGTCTTTTGGGGACCTAATTCCATAATGGTACTATAGGTGGAGCCTCTGGGGAATCCCCTAAACTACCGAAGCCCGGCAGGCCTCGCGAGTACCTTTGAACCAGGAGGGCTCGCACCAATACCCTTCAAGGGAACCCAGCTGAAGGTTTTTCAAACAGGTCCGTCAGAGACTACGGCAGGGCAGCTAAAGGTGAAAGGGTCAGCAGAGCTTCGAGCTTACGGCACATGAGCCGAACTCTTGATGCGGTTTGAGCTTCTGGAGATGGTTTTGGTCCTGGTTTGTTGGCATGCGTCGCCCAAAAGTGCTACACCTCGTGTTACGCTGCGGCTCTGATGTGGCTGCTCAAAGGCTAGTTCCGAAAGTCATCGAAGTGTTTGGGCTTGAGTCCTCAGAGTAGCTCCTGAGCTTTTCGGATGGTTCTTTTGAGGTCCATGCGAGAACCTTCAGCTGAAGACAGGTGGCCGCCCTTGTCCTGTGCAAACAGTAGCCTGCGCCCTTCAAACAAAAACAAAGCCCACCACCATAGTAGCCCAAGCCCTCAAACGCAAAGCCCCAAGCCCCAAAAAGCACTAAAGCGCACTACCCGAAATCCGGAAACGCCTCCTTGAATATCTCTGCACTTAAGGGCAAGGCCGAGAAGTCGATTTACGCTCGTGGAGCTTTGGGGCTTGGGGTTTAGGCAGTTTAGGGTTTTCTTACCTTTGGTTAGTAGGGAATGGAGGAATGGGAACCATTGTAAGTACCATTACTACCATTCTTCCATTCCCTACTAACCAAAGGTAGGTTTTAGGGCATGTGGATCGGAAATGTTGAAGAGTCAGACACGTTCATGCGGAAGCCTCGACATGATGAGTCCTGCCTTCTAACAGAACCCGGTTTCACTCCTAAGCCCTAAACCCGTGGGTACCCGTAGGCTCCTAAGTAGTTCCTTTTTTGTGGTTTTTATTTGGAAAATCCTATAAGGTAATCCCAAAAAGGAACTACTAAGCAGCCTATGGGTAAAGAGTTTAGGGCCTTGGGGCACCACGGTTTGGAAGTGTCGAACTCGCCGCCCCCCTTACCGAGACGAAGAGCGCAGTCGGGCTGATATGGTAGATTAAAAAGCACCCATGTAGCACCCTGCTGGAGGCTGAATTATGCATTCATACGCATTCTCTCTCACTCTCTTTACATCATGTATATTAAGCATCATGCATATATATATATACACACACACATATGTACGTATGTATGCTTTATATCCTTCCATACAGAAGTTCACAGCGTTTGCGCTCAAGGGCCGAAGCCACCGAAGACCTCAGTGGTCTGGCAGCGGCACTATTTTAAATGCCCCTTGAAACACCATCAGGGCCTCGGCGAGAGAAGGTCGCGATCTCCCCCAGAAAGAGGAGATCATGGTTTCCACTTGGGCAAAGGGCTTCATCGCTTGGGTTCTACAAGACCTAGATATGTAAAAAACTCAAGATCAGGAGCCTTATAACGGTAGGTTCCTATAAGGGTCAGGTAGGGTTTTTTAGGGTTATACGTAGGTTTAGGGCTTAGAGAGATGGTAGTGGGCTCGGATTCATGATCAATCGAGGCCCTGTATGGTTTCGAAAAGTTCTGGCGCACGAGATGCGCACAATTATGAGACAGCCGCAGGGGCCACCAATCCCTTCACCTCCGAAATTTTACACTATCATATACAAGAGTATACCATAATAAACTATCATATACGATCATATACTATCATATGCTATATTTTGTGCCATTCACCTGGAACCTTTGCGGGCACATCTGCGATTTCCGTGAAGCAAAGATCTCCCCCAACATACTTCCCCAACTCATAATAATAATTCCTAATATAGAAACCCTACATTCTACTATATAGGTACTTTGGACCCTTTGGGACTAGAGGACCCGAAGGGAAATGTTGAATTTGGTGACTCCCAAGCCCTGAATGATGAGGAGCATTCTTCCTCGTAGGGTTTAGGGTTTAGGGGGTTAGGGTTTGGGGTCTATATAGGGGTTTAGGGTTTAAAGTTTAGGAGTTTGGGAATTTAGGGGCAGACTCACTCTCAGATGTTCGCGACACAGATCCCGCCAAACCCTACACCAAGCTGAAAGTTCACGTCAGAGATTGCATCTTTTACGCAACTATGCACGTGGAGAAACCTCTAGAACACCGAGGACACTAGCACAACATTCTGGGCAGAATGCCCCACAAATCAACAGTAAGGAAACACCTGGAAGTCCCAGTTCATCCCGCAAAGTCCCCATCGAGGCTCTGACAAGGCAAGTGCTGAAATCAGGTTTTTCCTCTAGCCCCTACACGTATCGACCCTGAACCCTACACCCTGGCTAAACCCTCATCTCTAACCCCTAAACCTTGGCTAAACCCGAAACCCTAGACTCCTAAACCCTAAACCCTATCTAAACCCTAACCCTAAACAGGCCGAAACCAAAATGTATTCAGCATCGAGGCGCTAAGTCTCTGCTTCCAAGACGCTTTGTATGGAAGATGAAGATCCCTAAGACTCCAAATGGCCCAAAGTAGGTACCATTTATGGACTTTAGACCCCAAGATTGGTACAACTTGTATACTGGGAGTCTTACCCTAAGGCTCAAAATAGCCCAAAAGCCTTATAGAGTAGGGTCTTTGGGCCCAAAAGCCTTAAAATATGAGTCCTTAGAGCCTTAGGGTTAGGGGATGATGGGACCGAATGGTTTCAGGGTGTGCACAACCCCTTTCGGACCAAACGGGCCCTTAAAAAGTAGGGGCCCTATAAGACGATGAATCCCTATTGTTATATGGTCTATGAGCCTTAGGGTTTAGGGTTTTAGGGTTTAGGGGTTTAGGGGTTTAGGGTTTAGGGTTTAGGGGTCTTGTCAAGGCCACGACGGAACCCCTAAAGCGGTAAACAACTCAAAACCCTAACTCCCCCCCCCCCAAACTACGGTTAATGATACCAATCCTGCATTACCTCAAAGAGCCTGAACTATGGGAATTATTGAACAACTATTCTACAGTCCTCAATGTGGGTAATGCAGGGTTTATATCATCAACCGTACGACTTAACAACTCCTAAAACCTAAGGGTCCCAAGTACCTATAGGGCTTAGGGTTTAGAGTATGCACTAGTTCCTCCTATGGAAGTTTCTACTATATTCGCACAACCCTTAACCCTAAACATCAGCACTCTGAGCGGCTTGGCGCAGGTGCTGATGGCCGCAGCGTAGGTGACGGCGTTGGGCTCCACGCGACTCGCGGGAGCCGTGCCAAGAAGATGTAATGCGTGTTGCCACCTCCAAATTCGGGGCCCTTGAAAACTAGAATAGGGGTTTGGGGCACGTTATACTATATGACGATACTTGCACATATAGTCGACTGTCATGAGATAGTATTACCAATTTGCCACCTCCACGCCGCGCCGCAGGCACTGACGGCAGAACCTGTCCAACCGAGTAGCCCACGTACTCTAAAAGGGATCCCAGTGACCTCTGTACTTCTTCAAAAGAGGAAAGGACGCGGGAATTATGGTATGTTTCGTTCTTGAACATGCCTCGTTTACGCTAGGTTTTGGGTTTCGGCTATCAGGTGCAAGAGTTTGATTCGCAGTTTGCGTGGTTTGAAGCCAGGTGTAGGGTTTCGAGTGGCCAGAAGGAAGACCCACTAAAGTAACACTTCCATGTCCGCAATCCTGGTAGGAAGCCCCGCGTATAGCCAAATTAAAGGAACCTACAGGTGGGGAGTTTAGGGTATATAGAGCTTCCATAAAAGGCTTCTATAAGGTATATAGACCTTCCATAAGGCTCATGCAACGGTAACTACCCACCTGAACATGTCTTAGACAAATGCTATATTCCAAACTAAAGCATACACTGGACTCCTCGGATAGCCATGCTGTCCAGGGTGCTGAAAGAGATGACATCCGGCTCAATCTTCGGCTCTGCATGCAGTTCACCGAGCAGTAGCAGGACCAGTTGCCACTGTGAAGTGGATTCGCAGGAACTCCTTGGGGTTCTGGGGTCTAGGTTGGTTGGTTGGTTGGGTGTTTGGGTGGTTGGCTGGTTGGGTGTTTGGGTGGTTTGGTGGTTAGGTGGTTGGTTGGTCGGTTGCTTGCTTGCTTGCTTGCTTGGTTGGTTGCTTGGTTGGTTGTTTGGTTCAGAGTTTAGAGTTTAGGGCGGAGGGTTCAAGGTCTAGGGTTTGGGAGAAAAACAAGTTAAGCTTTACAGTGGGCTCTGGCGCCAGGATTTGGACTCAATATTTCCCCGTTTTCGCCCGGAACGGAGCTTAGCGGCTGAGTACCCTAACTCAAAAAATGCTAACCTTTTGATTTGTCGTAGGAATATATGGGCCCCCGAGAGGTTAGTCGATGCTATGACTTATTACTTATAGAGCCTAAACCACCAAAAGCAAGCCTCAGCTCGTGTACCCGATGTACCCCCCCCTTACCCTAAACCCTAAACCCACAAGGAAGTGACCGTGAAGCCATGGGGCACGTGCCCGCCCCAAGAAACCTCGACCTGAACCTGCCCTCTGGGAGTTAGGATTACCCATAGGCCTCTAAGTAGTTC
>CAJNJA010010138.1:0-13295 GCA_905231915.1 Symbiodinium necroappetens
AGAAACGTTAGGTTCAGCTGAGTCCCTTGAGGACAGACCGCTTCGCCATTACTAGCTGAGGTCGTGCCACCGCAGCATGTGTTTCAGCGGTCTTTGCGCGTGCATTGCTCGTGCTCTAGGAGCTTGTTTTCCTTGCACAAGCAATATTCTGCACTGCAGTGTAATCCGTTCTTGTCTGCGGCATTACATGATACCTTGCCGCACACTTCAAGACGCTGAAGCCCTAGATCTTGACTGTAAAGCTGAACACTGGCCCCTAATTCATCCCGAGCCTAGGCCTTAATCCATCACTTTTCAACTCCAATGACAAGAAGCCCCAATCCCCAAACCCTCACCTCAAACCCTGAGCCTGAACGAGCCTTAAACTACAGGCACGGCTTGTCAACGTCGTAGCTGCCCTGAACCCTGAACCCTAAAAATCTATCTAAATCCCTAAACCTATATAAACCCTCAACGCTATCTATACAATACACGCTAAACCCTCTAGAAGCCCTAAACCCTGAACCTTAGGTCCTGGTGGCAGCAGCCTGGTTGGCCCTGGAATTGCGATGCGAGATTTCAGGGTTCTCGAGTCTAGTGCAAAGGGTCCAAGTACAGTTATAGACATCCGTGTACGTAGACCGAGGGCAAGGAATAGTACGAAGTAGTACAAACATGTCATGGCAATGTATCCACACGGTTGTGTGTATATACATAGATATACAGATATACATATATGTATACATACATGTGTATATATATATATAGATACGTATGTATGTATGTATGTATGTATGTATGTATGTATGTATCTATGTGTATATATATATATACATACATACATACATTGGTATGCATATGCACTCATATATATATATATATCCACACACCTATTGGGCATAGTAGTTACTTATTTACTTACTTCACTGGGATTGTTCATTTCATTTCATCTCATCTCATCCCATCTATCTATCTACCTATCTATCTATCAACTCCCCTCCCCTCCCCTCCCCTCCCTCGCTCTCCCTCTGCCTGTATTTTTGTAGTCTATTTGCTTTTCTTTGTATAGCACATGCATACATATTCGCTGATGCATTACTGTACTTATGTGCTTTTACAGATGTTTGTGCTCACACTATGTTTGTCCATAGTTCATGTGCACATGTACGAAGATGACCCGCACCATCCAGTCCTCCAGTTTGGAAGATTCGCGTGCATCTCCGGCAGAAGCATTCTTAGGGAGGTCTGGTCATTCGACTGCAACCTCGACACCTGTACGTGTATGTCGAATCATGCTTGCTGTATGTTGCAGTACGAGCCCAAGGGTTATTCGAAGTCACGTTTTTGTTACGGGATAGACTGCGTCTTGCACTGCCCAAACTCTTCTGTTCATAAGTTGTCATATATCAGTTCGTTTGCTCACAGAAGTGGACTGAAGTTCCGAGTACATTGTTGCTGACGCACCGAGCATATTTGATCCTGCAGAGGCTTTCCTTAATGCTTACTCCGGTCCGAGTAGAGACCTCAGCTGCTCGACTTCCCAGTCAGACCCTGTCAGACTCGGACCGGGAGAGGGAGAGGTAATGTTTGTTTTTCTTAACTGGAGTATTTCTTGTCAAGCTTATTTGAAAACGGTGTTCGACAGCAAGTGCAGGACCATACTAAGCAGGTGCCTTTCTTTTACCGTTGTGCATCAGGTACATTTTCAAAAAGCTCAGCCGGTAGAGTAAGCGTCACATGATCCTCCAATCTTCACGGTGCGTCAGCGTCAGGATTCAAACAGGCAGCATACCAATAAGGCTATGCCAAGGTCTTTTCGATTTGACAGGAGCCTACATGTACATTAGTTACATACCTACATCATACATACGTACACAGTACACATGCTCAGGCGCACGTCTGCATGTGATATTCAAAGTTTGTCAGGCCTGCGTATACACTGAGTTGGTGCTTGGACCCTTAGGTTAGGGTTTGTTATGTGTGGGGCTTAGGTTTGAGTTGCCTACTTTCGGGATTAGGTTGCTAGCCGACAGCAAAGAATACCACCGCGGTGCACCACAAGATCATTGTGCAATACGCTGAACCATGTCGCTGGTGAGAGTCCATAGAGGACTGCAGCTCTTTGAGGGCAGATCAAGGCCCTGGCAGGTACCAACTGAGCCAGACGTGCTCTGAGTGCCAGGTGCTCTTCTCACTCATGCTGTCTCTTGCTCTTCCCTCAGCTTCTTAGCTCTTGTGCTCGCTCTCCTGCTCTTCGGGAATTCTCTTTCCAGCTCTGCGTAGTCTCTCCGTCCCAGCGTCTTTGCTTTTGTGCCTTTTTCTCTCCTCCCTGACAAACCGTTCCTGCCTCTTCATCTCTGCATTCTCGGCCTTTCCCTCTCTTGCTCCCAAACAGCCTAAGCCCCAAACTCTAACAGTTAGCTAAAATAAACTAGCTGCGCCTAAAAGCTCGCTCCACACCCTAAAAGCCCCTCTCCTTCTCTCTTTCTCTCTCGTGGCGGCCTCAGCTGTAGATGTGTTCAGAGACTCAACGCAGAGACTTTTCATGCAATGTGCGATGCCATTTCAAGTGTTACCCGGGCCCGAAAGCCCAAGCAAAAGGACCCTTCCTGTGCCAAAGCCTCCCGTTGGCCACGCAGTTGATTTTAGCTAATAGGTCTCCAAAGCAGCGAGTTGGACACCTCTGCGCGGCGGCTTAAAATCGGCTTCGCACACCCTCACGAATCTCCCCGTCTTGCTGGGTCTGTGAGAGTTTAGGCTTCACGTGTATTTCGTCATGCACGCATGCATGTGCATGCGCATGTATGTGCGTGTATGTAGATACATATACAGGTTATGTATAATATGGGTATATAGATGCAACTGTGTATATATATATATGAATAACATAACATAGGTATGTAGAATATGGGTATATAGATTATATAGATGCAACTGTATATATATATATATGAATAACATAGGTAAGGTATGTAGATATATACATGTGTATGTATGTATATATGTATGTATGTATGTATGTATGTATGTATGTACGCAAGCATGCTTGCATGCATGCATGTATGTGTGTGTGTGCGTGTTTATGTATGTATGTATGTATGCATGCATGTATGCATGTATGCATGTATACATCTATGCCTGTATGTATGTGCGTGTGTACGTACGTACGTGCGTCTGTATGTGTATGTGTATGTGTATGTGTATGTGTGTACGTGTACGAGTATATGTATGTATATGTATGTGCATATGTGTGTGTATGTATGTATATGTATCTGTAGTTTTGTATGTATATGTATACGTATATGTATATGTATATGTATATGTATATGTACATGTACATGTACATGTATATGTATATGTATATGTGTGTGTACATGTATATGTGTATGTGTATGTATATGTATATGTGTATGTATATGTATATAATATGTAGATATATATCTATATACATACATTATGTATATACATATACATATACATATGTGTGTGTATGTGTATGTGTGTATTTATATATATATATATGAAAAACGTGTATGTATATGTATGTAAGCATAGGCATGTTTTGTATATGCATATATGTATGTACATGTACATGTTTGTGTGTATGCTTTTGTACATGCATATTCATATGTATATGTTTATGTGTATGTGTATGTGTATGTGTATGTATATGTCTGTGTGTGTGTGAATGTAGATGTACGTATGTAATATGTATGCAACCTCGTAGATATGAAAGCAGCCAGTCCGCAGTAGATCAGTCCGCGAGACAGGCGTTGTGCTTTAGTGCTTGTGCGGACTAAACTACGGGCTTTCGAAGGGGATAGTTGAGCCGTGTAGCAAAGAATCAAACGCAACACGCTACGGTCTAAAATCGCCCATTTTTTTGAGGCTTAACACATTCTAAACCCTAAACCCTAAACCCTAAGCCCTAAACTTAAAGATTTACAATCGCTGGAAGCCCTTCAATGCTCGGAGTTTCACAGCCCAGCTTGAGATCCCAACAGCTCCTGCTCCTAAACGCCTCCTTCGAGGCCTTGCAGCACAGACCTAGACCCCAACATCCGAAACTCTAGTTTGTGGTGGTTGCAGATTTTCGACTGAACTATAAATTCTCCTTCACCGGGGAGCTTCTGAGAGTTCTAGAATCATCAGCATCTGCATGGGAGCACCCGTTTCGGTCCTAGCGAAGGGTTTGCACCAAAAGCGAGAGCATCGCCTGGGTTCTGTTTTGCCGGCCCAGAACAGGGAACCAGGGGTTGTCCAACTGCTTGCGCCGTTTGCAACATGGAGAGCGGGCTTGCGAACAGAGATGCGCCTTCCTTTGCAGGCTCCTTGCTCAGCTTCGAACCAGACAGTGGGCTGAGGCTACAGTATGATAGGGGCTACGGCATAGATATTTACCAGGTTGTTCAGTGGCACACATTTTTTTGGACAATGTACGTAACCTATAATAGTATATACTTTTTCCTACTGAACAGCCTAGTTGGCCTAGTTTGGCCTGAGGCCCCGTCATCGGTTTTTGCAAGTTGGGGGTGTGCTGGCGAGGCATCCGGCTGCTAGCGGCCAAGGGGCCCTTCTGAATTAGAGTAAACCACACGCGGTTATATTAGTCGGCGAGCAGATCACCCTTCAAGCTCTCTACGATCATGGTTACAATGTCTCGTGCGACATCGGACTGAGCATCAATTTTGCAGCCGGTTTCTCTTTCTTCGTTGGCGGTGTTGATGATGCGCACGTTCTTCGGCGATGACTGCCAATGCGCGATGCCCTTTGCGGGGAGTTGGACCGCACAGCTGCGGCACGCTGATTCCTATTTCTGTACCGGAAGCAGGAGCTCCGAATGCTAAACGCCTGGGGCTAATCTAAGCCCTTGTAAACCCTAAACCTCTATAAAGCCGTAAATACCTTAATTTAACATCCTTACCCCCCCTCAAACCCTTGTAAAAACCGAGACTTGCCGATTGGGAGATAGATTTATGCGATGGTGTTGCATGCAGGGCCCAGAGCCGCAAGCCGTGACGGGGTTTGCCAGGTGCGCATGATCCGCCCTTCCACCAAACGGCTGCGCTGTCGCCTGGCAAAGATCTGGCTCTTCCTGAGAAGCCCAGTCATCTAGATCCTAGGTCATTGTCGCTCCACAGTTGCTGTACCATGTCTATGTAGCGACAGAGCCGTCTATTAGACTATATATAGCTCATGTAGATAATGTGGGAGCCTATAAATAATTGCAAATACTATTCCTTGGGTTCCTTATTATAAATATAGTACAATATACCCCAAAACCCTGTTCTATAATTATTAAGGCCCCTATATTACGGAGGTGGCAGCATTTGGTCGACTCTTGTTGCTTCTGTGTCTGTGTTTGCCAGGCATTGGGGTATCAATTTCGGGATTCGGGGATGAATACATGCGCCTACATAATGTTAGTTTTTCGGGTTCCTTAGTATCTGTTAGCCGAAACCCTATGCAAATTCGTGGGGGGGGTATTCAGAATTCGGGAACATGGTGGTGTTTTGGGCTTTGGAGCTCTGCCTTTTCAGTCTGGGCTGAGCCCTTGCTTCGGGTTCTCGAATGTTGAATATTTCAGAAAGCTAGGGTCCTTTCTTCCTTGGGGCTCCTTCTTTTGCGGATCCGACTATGACTATTTCGGGTCCATGGTCCGGTCTCCTAATCTTCTGAAACTCCCAGGTGTTGGACATTCCAGACATCCTGAGAGTCTTCTACCTTTGGGAGCTTCAGATGACTCAGATGCACGCCATAATGAAGCTTGTAGGATTACGGGGTCTAGGATCCCAGATGTCCACCTAGACTCTTGGCAAACTCTACGTACCCTGACCCCTGGACCGGCAATTCTGTTTTCAACATCCCAAGAGATGTAAACGATACTATGCTTCACTCGAGCCGAAGACTTCACTACTGCAACATTTTCTAGTAAACTCTTGTTCCGTGCTCGTCGCCTCATCTCTATACATGCGTGCATGCTTGTGTCCCTGTGCGCTCCTCCCCTCGTTATAGGAGCCAACCGTAGCAGCCTATCTTCTGACTCCTCAACCCTAAACCCTAAACCCTGAGCTTGCTTACGACATTCTGGCGAGTCGTCCTGATCCTCTAAGCCCGTATGCTCCTCGATTTGAACCCCAAGTCCGAGACCCCCGAAACCTGAAACGAAAGAGCCGCAAAGCCTAAACCTTACACCCATTCTATTCTGTTCTATACGACTCTATTCCATTCTATTATGTTATATTCTATTCTTGTCTATTCCCGTTTCAGGAACCCCGAAGCCCACCACAGGAAGACAACTGTCTCCTCGATGGTCGATTCAGTTGGCTCCCTGCAGCTCGCCTGGGATTTGGAAATGCCCTCACACCCCGACAGTGAGTGTTGAGCTTCTACCATGAAGCTGTTGGGGATGCTGTTGGCATGTTGGTGTGAGTATATCTGCACTTGGTGATACGAAATCCCTGCCCTACACAAGTAACCCTTTGCAGTAAGCGACCCGTGCCTTCTTCAGAGTTTCCAGCTTCTCTTGGGGGTTTTGGGCTCTCCTCGCTCTATAAACCCCGCAACCCTAAACGTGAAACCCTAGAGCCCTGCGTCGTCTGCTCGAGGTAACCCGGCTTTTCAACTATTCCAAAGTTAATCTCGGATCCTTAAATTCGGTGTGATGGGGTCATCAGGACCCTATTGCAATTCCCAGTTCCCGAGACCTGGAAAGGGTTTGAGGGTCGAGGGTTCCCGAACTGGCCCTCAACCTGAAAGCCCGAGAAGTGCCCTGCTCAGGGCAGGTGGCGTAGGATTTCTTAGCTTCAGGATTTGGATTTATTTTGTTTGTCAGAGGCCGTGGGAGCTTTGAGCGGGGACAGAGGCAAAGCTCCTGAATCCTTTGGGGGGTTCTGTGATTGAGGTTGCGGGTGTGGAGTATTATGTCATTTCGTGTTTTTGCAGACTTAGGCTTCGTTCGGGTTTTGGTGTTCCGGGTGGTCGGTATGAAGTTGTTCATGCTTCGGGCTTCCGGGATTGAGAGCTCAGTAGCTGACGCCGACATGCATCTCTGATCCTAGGCTTTCCATCGCTGCAAGCATCATGCCTCTCTTGTCCTGTAGAGTTAAACATGTACCCGACACCGAAGCCGTCGAACTATCCACTTTGAATGAGGCTGGTGCGAACAGCCGGTCCTCCACCGCCTTCGGCGCTGCCGCCCGTCCCAAGACGGTACAGGGTCACACCCAAGATTGGAGAAGTTTCGGGATGGTAACGAGTCCAACGAGTCTGGGGATCGTAGGTACTTCCGGCTTTTGCAACTGAAGGTTTGGACCAGGTTGCGAGGGACACAAAATGCAGCCTGCTACGAATTCGTATGGCTTTCCGCTTATACTTTCTAAGGTTGCTACTTTGTGTTGTGAGGCTGGCCCCACCGAAGCCGCCCGGGCCGCCTCCGGCTGGCGAGGCTTCCTGCTTTGTGGTTATTGCTTTGGGAGACGCTGAGGCTTGTCGCGATGCCACTAGCTTTATGGTTCCGGTTTAGGTTTTAGGATTTACGGGTGTCTGTCTGTCTGTGTGTGTGTGTGCTTGCCTCTTGCCTCAGACCAACCCTAAGCCCGATAATCCCTTCTCAGGCCGAGGAAAGTACAGACAGGAACAGAAGCGTATACGATCACACAGGCATGCAGCTGTTTACTGTGCGAACCCGCTTAGGCTCCCTGTTGCCGAGAAACTCCACCGAAAGATATGCGAGATCCCGTTAACCAGCTGAACATAACCACAAAGCCCTCAGCCCGAGCACTGATGCATGGATGGATGCATGGATGCATCAATTTATGTTTGTATATCACAGCATATTGTAGTAACCCCTAAACCCTGAACCCCTAAACCCTACACCCTACACCCTAAACCACATTACAGTATGCTATCGTATAACTCCCCCTAGATGGGCTACTGGGCCCGGGCGCGCGCGGCGCCCGCTCCCGCTCCGGCACTGGCGAAGAGCGCGCAAAAGGCAGGGTTTCGGGTTTCGAGAAGCAGTATCAGGGTTCAGGGTTAGGGTTCAGGGTCTTGGGTAATATCCTGTTGTGGTTCAGGGTTTAGGGTTTAGGGTTAGGGTTCAGGGTTTAGGGTATCCTGTTGTGGTGTTTCTGGCGTTGAGTTGTCGGCTTGGACCTTCACGTTCAGGGGTCGGCCGGAGGGGGGGGGTTCTCTTTGAAAAGCTGGTCCACAAAGGCAGTTCAGGATTCGTATGGTGTTCTGTTACGGTCCAAAGCGAAACCGCTCTGATCCAAGAAACCCTAAACAAGACACCATCGCATACCCCTAGTTCTAAATCCCTTAACCCTCAACCCCAAATGCCACTTCTCCAATCACCCCCTGCGTGTGGGACTTGTCCTTTACCATATATGATAATGTATATATCATATTTATATACACTATATATATATATATACAAGAACCTGTAACTAATGTTTGGCATGCTATAACCGTATATCATACAGTATATAGGCATGTATGTTGTACATACCTACATACTACAACTCAATTGTTACCTCATCTGTTATATGTCATATTTTATTTATCCTATAGCATGCATGTTCTACAACATATTATATATCAACTCATGTAATAATACAATATCTGATATATATATATATATATACAGACCAAATACCATTACATGTATTATCTACTATATATATATATATATCTTATTACAATATATATATATAGAGAGAGAGAGAGAGAGTATATATTGCTTATTACATGCTACACAGTACGCATCATCCGAAGCCCGAAGGCCCGCTCCGATTTGCTGTCGCCCCAGACGCTGCCGCTGGGCCGTCTTGGAGCTTCGGGCTTGGAGGGTTTAGGGGTTTAGGGGTTTAGAGGTTTAGAGGTTTAGGGGCTTTGGGTTTAGGGTTTAGTGTTTAGGGGTTTAGAGGTTTAGGGTTTAGGGCTTCAGGGTTCAACTCATGGGCTTTGAGGGAGAAAGGGTTGTAAGGTTCAGTTTTTGGTTTGCTTTTCTGGTTCAGAGTTGATGGCTTTAGATTTTAACGGGTGTGATAAGCGGAGTTTAGCGTTCGGCTGTTAAATTTGGGGTTGTGCAAGAGTCGCCAATCTTGCGAGACCGCCCGGGTCTTAGGGTGCAGGTTCACAGCATGGCCTTCGTCAGATGCGGATGCTGTTCATTGTCATTGTTCCCAACGACAACCCCTCCCCCAATCTCCTCCGAGATCTTGAACCCTAAACCCTGAACCTAAACCGCATTTTTGCCGAAGAACTGAAGACCCCAAGCTTTGCTCCAGCTAGTGCCAGCAGAGACGAAGCCGCAAGACTTGGCAGGTGCTCCATTCCAATCGCGGATGTAAAGCGTTCGGGTTTTCACGTTCGGGATGTTTCGGGTGTACTTAGCCGTTTTGTATTCTGAGATGCCCACAATAGCCCAGCTATGCCTGGTACCAATCTTTGCCAGAAAGACCTTTTCCAAGTTTGGCGCTTAACGAGTATAGAATCGTAGCTCTAGCCCGCGGAGTCCTACACCCAGAAAGCCCCACATGGAGACCAGCAATACTTGCATATACACTGAAAGTACCCCTGCAGCCCACCCCTACGAGGACCCTCCTCGGAACCCTTATAGAACACTTATCGGACTTAAGGCAGCCCACATAACGCCTTAATTGAACCCTAACTAACCTAACCCACAGACTGCTCATTAGGTCTCCATGGGTGATGCCCGCAGTTGAGAAGGCCCTGCACATTTCAAGAAGCCCGGGGTACCTTGTGTAGGTCTAAGGCGGCATCTGACTGAGGTGAAAGGTATGTTGAAGCTGTTAAAGCATTTCGATTGGGTACTTCAGGGTTTGGGCTTCGCGAGCTGCTTTGCGAGATGAAGGTTGAACCTTAATTGCCCGGCCAAGGTCCCAGAGGCAAGCACACGTTTGGGTTGAGGAGTATACCGTAAGTCAGAATATCAAGCTTCTGAGAAAACCTAGGGGGTAATTATTCCTCACCTAGGGAATTCCTCGCCTAAGGAATATACCTGAAATGATGATATTAGAAATCGTGATTTCAGCCCCTTATGATTGAAAACCTTGTTCTTAAATGAAGGTTTTACCATATATCGTGATGGCCGCTCGCAGTTTAAGGTGCGTTCCACAATTTGAGGGGCATTGGGCTTTCCGGGCCTGTGCCAGGTCAGTACTAGTGGATCTTTGCCCCAGCATGAAGCTCAGCTGCTTGGAAGGCTCCTTCAAGGCGTGCATGGGGTGTTCTGGGTTTAGGGCTTGGACGTTTGGGGTGTGAGTTTGTTGCGGTAGCTATTAGTTGGTCCTGGGTCTACGATGCTGCACGTCGGTGCTCCCAGCAATGCAAGAGGTTGCTGTCGAGTCAGCAAACGTAGCACCACCGCCAGTACAGTTTGTCTAGGTTCCAGAGTTCGTTGGGCAGGCCTGAGTTTCCCCAACCCTAAACACCTCTCGATATCAAGACCTCCTTTCTTGTCGAATTCGCTGTGCAAAGCAAGAACCCTAAACCCCTAAACCCCTAAACCCAAAACCCCTAAACCCTAAAGCCCTAAAGCCCTAAGGCACTAAACCCCTACAGCCTAAACCAAGGACACCATCATGTATCAAGCGCCCCTGAAGTCGGGCCAGGCTTAGAGGAGAGCAGCCTCTCTGTTCACGACGTGACCAGCGTTCTGGAACTTGACCTCAAGCGACCAGGCAGCTCCTAGCTTAGGATCTATAATCTCAGTTTTATAGATTGGAGTTGCAGCTCCTAGCTTAGGATTCACAATCTAAGTTTTATAGGTTGGGGGTTCAAGATTAGGGCGCAGGGCTCTTGGGATGTTCAGGCTTTCTTGGAGTGTGCATGATCATCCCTGTTTATCCTGTATCGATCTGTTTGTTCCGTATCTGTCTGTCTATCTTCCTTTATCTTTCTTTCTATGTACATATACATACAACATGTTTCGCTGAAGCGATGGTCCTGCTAGCCCTTGATAGTCTTCTGCCAAGGGTGAAATTCTCTAAGTCCCAGATCATGCTCGCCCTGTGCATGGTTTTTCTCTTCTTTGCTAGCTCTTAAAGGTCTCGTAGGTTCGAACATGTCGGTAAGTCACAGCGTTGTGCTTGGAGCATTGGGGACATCAGGCTTCAAGAGGGCTTCTACGTACTTCAGGGTGCCTGTAGCCATTGGGGATGTGCGATTCAGTAATCTAGTATATGAGTGGTCATTTTGTAATCTAGAACTGAGTATCTTTAGCACAGATTCCCAAAAACGTTCTGGCGCGTGCTGGCCGGGGTTTGAGCATCAGCAGCTTGACGACAGAAGCGCGACTTGCGAGCCTGGAGCCGAAGCTTTGCATCCGTGTTCCTTAGAAGCGAACCGTTTAGGGTTTAGGGTTTTAACCCGAGCCGTTGAGCACAGTAAACAAGCATTCAAAGTCACTGCACACAAGCACAGCGTTGCGGTGCCTCCCAGCTATGTCAAAAAAACGTCAGAAAGCTTAGACTTCCGAAGCCCCAAACCCTCAAGCCCCGTAAGCCTCTCAAATCCCAAACAGTAGCTACTTTCAGCCCGAAGCACGCCTGGAGGCTACGGCGACTCCTTGGCGCAGACGATGGCCTCGCCCGACAGGGAGGTGCCCAAAGAAGTGGCGCCACGGAAGGAGGAGGAGGAGGTCCCTAATCGGGGGAATTCAGGACCATTTGCAAGATCCTTATTAAATGAGATGGCAAGTCAAACGTGGGAGCCCACAAGGAGCCAAGGGAGCCCAAAACCTTATTCTAATTATTAAGGCCCCTACGCCTAGGTCTTCTCAGGTGACTGGCGGTTCGGGCTCAGTGGGGTGTTGATGTCCTAGGCTTCCAGCGCCGATAAAACCTCAACAGCGGTTTAGGGTTTATAGGGTTTAGGGCATAGGAATTATAGGGTTTTGGGTTTGTAAGGTTTATAGGGCTTATAGGATTTTTAGGGCTTATAGGGTTTATAGGGTCTAGGGTTTTCAGGGCTTTTAGGGTTTAGGGTTATGGGTTATGAACCCTCGCACCCCCTGCGCTGCATCCAAGATTTGGAACAGCAGCCCAAAGTGTCCAAGTACGATAGGTCTTGGAATCCTGACCCCTCGATTCCTAGTCTCAAAATCCTACTCCGTCATGCTGATGCCTTCCATGCAGCTGTCCCGAAGTTCCAAATCATGTCCTCCTGGGTTTTTGCGCCAAAACAGGGAGGGTTCCGGGTGTAGGGGGTTGCCCCAATCATTCTGCCGAAGTTCCAAACCTTGGAAAACCCAATCTACTTCCGCAACATCAAACTCCACACCTTTAAGGAACCCTGGACGCAGGGGATCCCACGCGGCCTTGCTAGATTCCTGTTGATGTAGAAGTCTCAATTGTTGTGCTATTCCTTCTGTTCGTTAATATTCATCTTACATACTAGAGAAAGCATAGTACAGCAATTTCTAGTGATCAAAGCCCCATGCTAGTATGTGACCCCTAGATGTTAGTAACCATGACGGTTGAAGGCCCCTGTTTTGGGCCCAGATGTCAACGAACCCTTCAGCACCCGAGGCTCCAGCTTCGGCAGCCTGCGCCCGCTGTCGAGCCACACAGTCGCAAGAGATGCTTCGAAGGTTGTTGGGTTTAGGGTTTAGGGTTCCAGGGGCCTTGGTAATGAGACCTTCCTAAGGATGTAGAGTAGAAGGAATCTGGGCTTCAGTTTCACAGTGGTCGAGATGCAGGGTTTAGAGTTGTTCAGGTGGATCAGGTTCTCGGAAGTTTCGTGAGTTTCCGGCAGGTGAGTTTCTGGTCTCAAGAGGATACCCTCCACCGTCGCCCAGGCTCCTATCTCCTGCCCTGCGCTGAACACGCTTATCCCAAATCCCACACCCCCTAAACACCGGCCTTGTCTACATGCCCGAAACGCACATCTTGGGGCCGGGTCACCATGTATCTTCTGACTCTTAGCCGTCTAAGTGTAGAGAGATTACAAGGCTTGCGCCCAAAGCCAAACCCTGAACCTTCAACCCGGACTCGCAAAAGCCCTGACACACTAAAGCCCTAAACTCCCTCGGCCACAACCCCCTTAATGCTCCGAAGCCCCAAACCCGCAAGCCCTGAAACAACAAAGCCCCAAACCTAAAGCCCTGACCCTATACCCCCAAAACTTATCATAGCAGCCAAAACCCCAGGACCCGAAAGCCCAAAACGCCAAAACGCCAAACCCCTAAAACATTAAAACTCCCAAAACCCTAGAGACCTAGAGAACCCTAAATGCCTTTAGTCGAAGTCCTGGAAGGTCTAAAGAACCCTAAACCCCCCCCCCCCCCC
>CAJNJA010010141.1:2261-17004 GCA_905231915.1 Symbiodinium necroappetens
ATAAGGTAATCCCAGAAAGGAATTACTTAGGGGGCTATGGGTATGTAAGCCACATCCAGGGGACGCTGAACGCCGCCGGTGGCGTGGAGCCCTCACCCACCAACGTCAGGGCTGGGATCGCCCGGGCGGCCACCAAGTTCAGCGTGGAGCCTCAGCTTGAAATCGGAAGATGGCATGGATGGCTTGAGGGCTTTGGCTGCAAGCATTTAGGACTTTCTTGCGTTTCAGCAGAGGCTGAGGGGTAGCTTATGAGGGGGTCGACCTCGTGTTCATGGGATTTGCCTGACGGGGAGTAGAACTGGCCTTTAAGCTTTACACTTCTTCTCACAGAGGCCGGCGTCTGCCAGGGCTGCGGTCGAAAGGTCGAATCATGTGTTTCTTGTTTTGCATTTCTTGGCATGAGCGGTTTTGCTTTAGGGGTGATAGCTTGCCCCATACATACTTCGAAGTCATGACACTCACTGGCCGGAATTCTCTTGCAAGTAGTGCTGCAACCGAAAGTTTTTCTGAAACACAAAACATTGACTCTTCGAGGTTGCTACTTGGTCCTTAGGGGCTGAGTACCCTAGCCCAAAAAAGGTTAACCTTTCGAACTATAGCAGGATGATAGAAGCACCAAGAGGTTAAAGGTTACCTACTCAGCCTCTAAGAGTCAGTCTGAAATGAGTCCCCTAAACCCTAAACCCCAAAACCCTAAACCCTAACCCGCGCGGACCCCATAGGGCCCGCACCAAAACCCCCAAAGTAACCCCCGGAAAACTTCTTACTCCGGCAGGTCGGCTTAGGATGCTTTGGGGCCTGGTGGTTTAGGGTTTAGGGTTTTAGGGTTTAAGTTTAAGGCTTAGGGTTTAGGGTTTTAGGGTTTAGGGTTTTAGGGCGTAGGGTTTTAGGGTTTAGGGTTTAGGGTTTTAGGCTTTAGGCTTAGGGCTTAGGGTTTAGGATTCAGGGTTTGGGGTTTAAGGGGGATGGCCAGCTGTCGCAACGCCTGTTTATGGATGGGCACTGCTTGCTCACTCCTTTTTCAAGGGCCTGCCATCCCAAAAAAGAATCGAGAGCGGAATCGAGGAACCCAACCCTAAACCCTAAACCCTAAATCCTAAACCCCTAAACCCTACAACACCAGAACCCGCAGAAACCCTCTCTTAGGATCCTTCAACCGCCCCTTTGTTGTGGGGCCCAGCAGCCAACAGCCACCTTCTTCTCTCCGACCACCTCCTTGAACTGCATCGAGGCCTGGACAGCCGGGCTTATCGGGCCTTCTCTAGAGCAGTGAAAGGGGCAGTATTAGAGATCTAGGTTGGATTGGAGGTATATAATCTAGTCTAAACAGTAGAGTTTCGAGCTTTCCGGCTGGCAGGGTTTTAGGGCTTCAGGTGGAGGCTTCGAGGGTTTAAATTTATCTAGGGCTTCAAAGACCCCTCTTATGCTCCGGTTAATCAGGCTCAAAGAGCAAGGCTCTGTGGGCTTTACCTCTGATCAGAGGGATTTTCAAGAATTGGTGTCTACATGCTTGTGGTCCGACATATACAAGCACGGCCGACACGGCCTACATCAATGCTGGGTAAGCTCACATCTGCGCGGACTTTGCTGCATGGAGATCCTTAGAAGGTTCCTCACCTGAACCAGCAAAGCGGACTCTTGCTCTTCAGCTCTGACTGAGCTCTGTTACTAACAAGTTCTTGTGTTTCCTGAGAAGGACTCTTTGTATTGCAAAGTCCAACGTCTTCGTTCCTTTTTTTGTTTGCTTAGCTCTATTCTTCTTTTCTTACGTGCCGCCGAAGTCGCCCAATAGCTCGGGTAGACAACGGGCAAGGAGAGCATCTGGTCCACAGTCCCATTGAACGCCTGAGCTGTGCACGTTGGCGCGTCGAGGTTTCGGCTTGTGCAAATGCTATCCCTGTGCGGGCCATCTAGCTTCTGGCGCTCTGATTCAATATGGCGGCCCCACATAGACCGACTGACGCACGCTCTCTTCGGTGTCTCTCTCAAGGGTGGTCGTGTGCGTATACTGGCTTTCGTCTATGGGCATAGATAGTGCTCCTCACTTCAATGCATAATTCAAAGGCACACCTTATGTTTGAAATTTGGACCGCGACTACGTTGCTAAAAGGTCCAAAGATACACATAACCCTCAATGTTTCCGTAATCCTAAACCCTAAACCCTAAAAGCCCTAAAAGCCGTAAATACCCTAAACCCTAAACCCTAAACACCCACAGAAAAAAAAAAACACACACACACACAGCGGATGAGGGCGAGGGGCCGTGACGGTGCAGAAGGCCGCCTCGGGGAGAAGATCGCCGGAGGTCACGGCCGAAAGGTCTCCTTGACCTTGGCGCTTAAGGGAGTTAGGGTTTTTAGGGTTTTTAGGGCTTTTAAGGTTTTTAAGGTTTTTGAGGGTTTTTAGGGCTTTTAGGGTTTAGGGTTTAGGGTCTAGGGTTTAGGGTTTCGGTTTTCGGGTTAAGGGTGTAGGGTTTCGGGTTTTAGGGCTTAGGGGGCGGATTGGCATCTCCCCGGATGTATTACCTGCTGCTCCAACAACCAGCTCTGGGCGCCCTTCTCCAGCAACTAACTCCAACTCTTCTACGTGGAGCGCATGGTGACACCGAGAGAAAAACTCAAGATCTCACAACAACCCTTCGAGGCAATCTATCTACATTGTTACAGAGGCTCCATCTAGCTGAAACGCCTATAAAAGACCCAAGTCACCATTCCTCGCCACCTTAGTTCCTCTGCGGCCACGCACGCTTACTGCTTACTGAGCAAATTCGTTTTAGGCAGCAAAGGCAGAGTCTTTCTCTGCTACAGAACAGACGCCCAAGAAGTCACAATTTCGTACCTGCTGCTGGATTTACGATCTATGATCCAGATCTCGACATCAAATGGCCACGCTGTGGAGAACCCGAGTCTTTAAACATTAAGACTTCTCTCGCAATACCAACCCAGAGAACCCAATGCCCCTCAATTCAGGAATATACCGCAAATCATAATATGAAGGCCCCTATAATTTAAGGTATATTCCTTAATTAAAGGGGTATTGGGTTCTCTGGGAACGTCATTGAAGACCAGAACCTGCTGCCATTCGGGCCACGAAGTAAACGCCTCCGGGATGCTCGAGATGCTCAGCCATGGCGCGGAAGGGGTGCACGCAACGCGCCAGTTCGTGTAGGAAAGTTCCTGCTTTGGGTACGCCAGGGTCATTTGCCACAAGAGTCACAGGACATCACATACCTTAAGCTGCCAGAACCGACTTTTTTGTAGGTTCTTATTATAAACCCCAATATAGAATTTATCGGGACCCTACAAAAAAGTAGGTTCTGGTAGTTTAAGGTATAACGTCGGTCTCTACAGGAAGGAGCCGGTGCTCCCTCTTTAAAGGGCTGCCAAGAAGCAGCAATGAGTTCTGGTCTGGGCCACGTTAGAAAGCGCTATGGGACGTGGACAGAGCCGTTGCTTCATGCTTGGCTAGCTACTGGGTCAGGGCTTAGACAAAGAATCCTACTTCTCAGAGACTCCAATATTCCTTAATTATGGAATATACCTTACATCTTATTAGGGTTCCCGTTGGAATTTAAGGTATATTCCTTAATTAAGGAATAATGGAGTCTCTGGATTAGTCCCTAAACCCTAAACCTGGTGATGCTGTTTGAATATTTCCGTTAGCAGGCCGAAGAACCCAGCGACCCGGCCTTTCCGTCTGCTTCAGACCCCCTTCCCAATGCATCAAAAAGGGACTAGCCTAAAGCAGGCCCGACTGGCACATGTGCTTCAGAGGTCCTGAAATGTTGACTGGGGTGGTGGACAATGCAAGCCCAAGGCAACGATGGAATGAGGGGATAACAACTTCATCCTAAACTCGCAGGTATGATTGCATATGTTGATGGGTATGCTTACTCACGGGGTGGCACAAGACAACCCACAGTCAAGCCGAGCGCTGCCCCGACGGAAAAGGAGTAAGAGGTTTATTATGCGCGCCCCCCTCCCCCCCTCCCCCCCCCTCCCCGCCAGAGAGTTGTTTGTGCCTCGGAGAAAGTTTAAGTGTTAGCAGCTATTGGCATAAAATCCGCCTTCAGCCAGAGGAGGGGTGCTTTGTCGCCTCACCTGTGTTTTGCCTAAAGAGTTCCTGAACCATCGACATTCGTAACATTCGTATCTGCCTCTGCTATCGCAAGGCCCCTCTCGGCCCGATCGGTCCAAGACCCAACTCCAAGCCAACATCGAATTTGTCACGAACTGCGGCGGCTTAAGTTTCTCTTGCCACTTCTATTTCAGCAGGTGCTACTGCAGGACATTTATTCAGGAGCTTGCATTGTGGCCTGGCTCTCCACCTCGCAGCAAAGAAACACTCCCCACCCCAACCCTGCGGATGCGCCTTGCGGTGCTTCAGATCTTCCTTGGGGATCGTCACCTTGGAGTTGCTGGTGTCTGGCCCTTCGTAGTGCACATATAGTCTCTCGCCGCCTCGGGCTTCGCAAAAGTCCACGATCAGCTCGTGAGCGCCTGAGCTCAGCAGCTTCGAGCTGCTACTTCTCTCCCTCTGACCGTGGCAGCCGTCGTTGTCGACAATCTTCTCCCCGTTCAAGTACAGGTTCGAACCTCTCACACCGGATTGACGGCTGCTCTCCAGTGCCCTCCCGCATGTCATGCCCCCGCCCCCACCCCTTGCCCTTGCCCTTGTCCAGGGGCCATCGTCCGAGGTGGTGTAGAACTTGTAGTTGCCCTCTTGTCGTACAACAAGAAACCCTTTGCACCTGCGCAGGCATCGACAGGCCCCTACCTCGTCTATTGCTCGGCACTCCACCTTGCCTCTGGCAGAAATCGTCGGTTTGCTGAACGTTGGGGAATTGGTTGCTCTCCTTGCGGCACGTGTCACCATCTGAACGCTTCCCGAAGTTCTCTGAGCTGCCCGGTCCATGTAGAGATGGTCCACGAGAGCACTGTGGGACGGGTTCCTTGAAAAACGACGCGCCGCTGCGCGAAAGAAAGGCGGGCAACGGCTTCGTGCTACCAAGTGCTGCCAAGGCTCATGGTACCGAGGTTCGGGATATTGCACTGAGCCTCGTCGTAGTAGAAGTAATCGCACTCCAGGCCGTCCTTGAGGTCCTCACAATGGTGCAGTCTGTCGGCCAGGCTATGCTGTGCCCCTCGTTCCCTCATCCTCCCTCCTTCCCTCCGTAGCTCGTGAACCTGTTGAGGAGCAAGGGGTACGGACTACGGAAGGTATCAAAAATAGGGACTTGGGCTTGCTGCACATGTCTGGAGTCGATCAGTAGAAACCACCAAGCCCAAACGGTGGCATTTTGGAACTCTGTGCTGACCCCTTTTCAGCATTTATACTGAACCCTGCTTGGCAACCCACCTCTTCGCTTTCAGTCCTACGCCCTCAAACTGCACTCCAAGAAGCACCGCTGCCAACCCGTGGCGAGTACTTTCCGGCAGGCGCCGGGAAGGAGAGAACTTGGGCATCGTAAGCGAAATGCCTCGGCGAAGAAGCCTACGTCAAAGGTCTCATCATCATCATCATCACCCATAGGATCCTAAGTAGTTCCTTTTACGGTTCATATTCAGAATCCTATAAGGTAATCCCAAAAAGGAACTACTAAGGAGCCTATGGGCATCATCATCATTCTGGAACTATCGAGATGCAGGTGTATGAAAAGTACAGGAAAAAATGGAGTTTCGCAGGAGCTCAGGCCAAGGCAGAGTTCCGGGGCTTAGGGCCTCTCGGTTCTCAGCTTCAGTCCTGCATGTGAATCCAAACCCGCAAAGCATCATCTCAGGGCTTCAGGGGTGCTGAAGATCGATGGTGACGGTGGTGTTGGCCACCAAGCCGCTGCCCTGCGCCAAACCACGTTGCAAAACCGGCATTCCGCTTTGAACATCATCTTTGCACGATCAACTCGAGATTCAGAGAAACCCAATCCCTAAACCCTAAAGGGGCAGGGCCAGGATTCTCGGGACGTGGCTGGACGGAGCTGCGCAGTAGGCGAGTGCCGGCCCCACCCCGGGTCATACGTAGTAGTCTATGGCAACAGGGGTTTACGGTTTATGATCTACTCACGGAGGCCAGCTACAAGCTGTTCGGTGGCTCTGCCTGGTTCAGGGCTTTGGGCGCCAGGCTTCGGGTTCTGCGATGGAAGAGTAGGAATTTAGGCCCTAGGGTGCGAGTCTTCAGAGGTTTCGCTGTGGAATTCAGGGCGCCATGGACCACTAGCAGCGCGACCGTGCACGTTGAGTTGCCGAGCCCATGTCCCGTGGGCCCGAGCCGGCGGTTACGTCAGCACAGATCATCGGCGTTCGGAAGGAACCCTAGGAATAAAGAATGGAGAAGGCATGCTGCACGTACACGTTCCTGGGACGCGTGCCGAAGAACAGATGGACCTTAACACACCCGCACCTCTTCTTCAGGCAAGCAGCTAAAGCAGGTGAAAAAGGACCACTCCATGTTACTCCCAACCCAGTGCAGTGCCGGGGCGAAGCGGCGCAGTAGCAGAGCTACGAAGATCTACTGTTGGCCGGGGGTTACATCTAGTGGATCAGATGTTCAACTCGAACTGCGTTAGCAGTGTTCTCCAGCTTCGCCCTCCTTGAAAGATGCACGCAGACTGTGCAACAGACAGAGTTGCTTTCCTTTCGCCAGACACCCTTCAACCCGCAAAGGCCTAAAACCCCTGGCATCCAAATGGCCCTTTGCAACCCTGCAAGCCTAAAGAACCCAGAGAACATACCCCTTAAATAAGAAATATACCTTCAATCATAACATTCCCTATAATTTAAGGTCTACTTCCTTAATTGAGGGGTATTGGGAACCCTAAACCCTAAACCCTAATATAGAATTTATAGGGACCCTACAAAACAGTAGGTTCTGGTAGTTTAAGGAAAGAAGCCAGTGCCTGGTCGTTTTCGATGGCGCACTCAACCTGCGTTGGCTCCTCGGCCTTCGGCGTGCCCGAAATCCTGCTGGGCGCAGCGCACGAACCGAGATGGGGCGTCGTGCTGCTAATGTATTTCTATAGGGATTGCCGGGTATAGCCGGTGTGTGTATATATCCACATATGTATACATATATATATATACACACATCTATCTATCTATACATACATATATACATATGTATATATACATATATATATATATATATGTGTGTGTGTGTGTATGTACACACGCAGCTGCAAGGGCTTGAAGTTTAAGGCTTGACTTTCCGACACCTGAGGCCTTATGCCCCACCGAATAGAGAGAGCAAGGCTGAACCTCCATGCTGAAAGTAAGGAGTTTAGGGCGTAGGGTTTTTAAGAAAAACCACCGCTTCTAGCTGAAATCATTTTTGCCCCAACATGCATGCACGCCCTGTCCGACTGGGTGGCGACATTGATCCCTTTTTTTATCCCTGCGGGGGTGGTTTTGTATCGTTGTTTTCGGGGTTCGATGTTTATAGGTTGCCGGAGAAACTTTGTAATGGTAGGAGTCTTGGATAGTATGTGTAGTGACCTTGTTTTGTGTGGTGATGCTAAGCCCAGAAACGCAAGAGCTTCAAGGATGTGCGCCTAGCTCTAACACGTCTCTACATAGATGATACGACAGTTTTGTGTGAAGATCCCAGCAGGAGTGTCCACTGGGACGAAAGACTGTGTTTATGCCTCGAAGCAAGAAAAATGCCGAAGAAGGCAGAGAGCGGATACGGGGCGTCCGGGACAAGAGTCCATATGTTGGATGCATACGCCGTTTTCAAACTGACGCGATCAAGTGTGCAGCTAGGTCACTCTGTTTAGGAACGTCTGCAGAACGGTGCGCAAAAAAATGAAGACGTGTGCCAGAATCGTCTGTAAGAGCTTCGCCTTGGAGCCACAACCCTCAGCCCTAGTCGTCCTCAACCCTTCGCCAGCATGGGGAGGGTGCGTGTGCCTGCGGCCACGTCCTCCTCCTGCTGTCGTTTCGTTCGTTATATGTTCGTCGTTTTTCGTAGTTGAGTTTAGGATTGAAGCCTAAGGCTGCCCATGAAACAGAACGTCATTAAGCCCCCACCCCACCCCTCCCCCCCAAAGAGCAAGCAGAGCACATCACGGAAAACTGCACAGACAGAAAAACGCTTAAGGCGCAGAGCGTGGGATAGCAAGAAACATGGTTTCAGGGAGTCAGGAATATAACACACAGGCCACGCTTTTGGAGCCTCAAACGAAGTCGTAACCAAAATGTACGACCAACACTGACGTCAGTTTTGGTGCAGAAAAACAAACAAAAACCGAAATGAGACAGAACCATCGGCTACGAAGACCGCAACATATTTAAGAAGGCGAAAACCTCGCGCAGGACGGTGTTTGCGTGAGGGAAAAGGCAGTGCTGAAGGAGAGGGGTATGCAAAGGCACATAAACAACAGCAAAAACCACCCCCGAAGGTGAACCCGCTAGGCTCGGGGTTGATGTTTTGGTGATTTGGGCTTTCGGGTTCACGGCTTTTAGAGATTTGGCTGTGATTCTTGTGGGTTGGCCTGACGGCCTCATACCCATTCTTTCAAGATCCATAAAGCGAAACCTCCCCCTCCCCCACCAGAACCCCCTAAACCCTAACCCTAAACCCCAAACCCAAAAATCCTAAACCCTTGAAGAAGAGGGTCGCAGCTTCTCTCTGTACCTTCTGCCGTTGAAAGGTTCGGGAATTCCGACAGCCTAACTCAGTGAATTGTGCTGAGCGCGGCGCCTCAACACCAAACCATGAATCAAGTTTGCAAATGTCTTGGCTCCAACAAGCCATAGCAGGTACTTCCACTTCCACCTGTCCCTACAGCCATTCGTGCCTTGATAAGAAAAATCACTTGGAGGAGCCCTGAACCGTGCCTCAACGTCGAGGCCGATCCTGCTTAGACTCCAACCCCACCCAGAGGCCCCTAAGTAGTTCCTTTTTGGGATTCATATTTAGAATCCAATAAGGTAATCCCAAAAGGAACTAAGTGGGGCCTATGGGTATAGAGCCCTAAATCCTTTTGCACTACAGGGTTTAGGGTTTAGGGAGAATGAACCCCAATGCCCGATGCCCCGGACCGCGAAACAGCGATCCCTAAACCATGGACCCTCCAACCCCGTTAACCCTGTAACTTGTAGAACTTATGAAACCTAAACATGAAACCTAAACCCTCTAACCGCAAACTTACGTACTTCCGAAAAACATCCTTTGATCGAGGCTCAACGAGCTCCGCACGGAGAATTTGCAACCCAGCATCAGGACCCGGATTTCGGGCGGAGGATTTCAGGGTGTCGGGGTGTGTGTGGGACCAGGGTTTAAAGCTTCAGGGTTTCAGAGTTTCGCTCTTACTTAAAGGGATTTGGTGTGGTGGCGCAGGGTTGGGAGGACCGCCTTCTGGGCGATAAGAAGATCCCTAAACCCTAAACTCTAAACCCCAAACTCTATTTTTGTTGATCAGCGCGTCATGATGAGCTCGGGGTTTCTAGCGTCCTGCATGCCCAATACTGAAGGACTTAACCAGCTTAGGTTTTAGAACCCATGTAGAAGTCCCATCGAAGCCTCATAATAGAACCCTTACAGAGAAATCTTGGAAGGCTCTTAAACTCGTAAATTCCGAAGGTTCACACGACCCCTGAAACCCTACATCCCTAAACCCCTAAACCCCTAACCCCTAAACCCCTAAACTCTGAACCCTAAACCTCTAACCCCTAAACCCTAAACCTAAATCCCGAAACCCTAAATCCACCACAAACCCCTAAACCCGAACCCTAAATCTCAGCCGAACTTGTAGATGAACCCTGAACCCTAAACCCTGAACCCTCCCTCGTCCCTGCGAGGACTTACCAAGGGGTCCTCAGCCTTTGCGGTCGCATGGGCGAGTGGTCAACCGACCCTCGGCTCGGTTTAGGGGTTAGGGGGTGTAGGGGTTAGGGGGTGTAGGGGTTTAGAGGTTCAGGGCTTTAGGGGTTTGGGGTTTGGGGGGTATAGGGGTTTAGGGGTTCGAGGTTTAGGGTCTCGGGGTTTAGGGGTTAGGGGTTTAGGGGTTCAGAGTTTAGGCTTAGGGGTTAGCGGTTTAGGGGTTCGGGGTTTAGGGGCTTAGGGTTTAGGGGACAAGGGTTTTAGACTGGGTTTTATACGGCTCGCTTTTCTTCCGAATTAGGGTTCAATGAGAATTTGGACTGGAAGGAGTAAGTCCTTTGGATGCAAATGTTGCGCGCCTTGTATGCATGGACTCTGCATGGTATCAATCAATCGTTGTGCTAAGTTTAACGCCTTCGCAGACACTCGAATGACCCTATACCCTCAACCCTAAACCCTATAAGCCTTATAAGCCTTAAATAAACCCTCAACCCGAAACCCTAAACCCCATAGGCCCTAAACCCTCAACCCTAAATCCTACAAAACGGTAACCCGTGAATCCTTTTCGGACCCGGAAACCCCCTTCAGCTCAAAGCGACTGGGAAGGAGCTCAGGACAAGGACCCGCATCTGAACCCCTACTGTTGATGATAGAACTCCTGCAGTACCTTAAGGACCCTAAACCTATGGGAATTCTGGTATATTCCTTATTATGGGTAATGCAGGATTTATACCATCAACCGAAACCCTAAACCCTATAAACCCTATAAACCCTATAAACCCTATAAACCCTAAACCCTAAACCGTATAAACCCGGTGCAAGCCCTAAATGCCCTAAGCCGTGGACTCTGAACCCTAGGCCCTAAGCCTCAACCCAAGAGGCCCCTGAACTGCAAGCCTTGAGGCCCAATCGCTCTCAGTAAGGCATAAAGGGTTTAGGGCTTAGGGTTTAGGGGTTTGGGGTTTAGGGTTTAGGGTTTTAGGGTTCAGGTTTTAGGGTTTAGGGACAAGCCCCCAGAAAACGAGGCATCAGATCTTCTCTTTGAACTCCGTGCTGCGGGGATGGCCTTGGATGCAACGGCGCTGGGTGCAGCTGTCGCCGCTTGTGGTCGGTCGGGCGCCCAGAGATTTACAAATCTTTCTCTTCAAGGACGTTTTCGAGGGATCCTTGCCGTAAGCTATGAAAAGTATGATTGACTGCTTTGATGAGGGGATTTTGGAATCTCTGTCTCGCATAGCTCAACATGCAGCTGTTCAAACAACAGGCTCCGAATGACTCTTCTCCCAAGGTCATCCATAAAGGGGCAGTTCTCTAACTTAGGGTCCCTTTTAGGATCCTTTTTTATAGGGGTGCCGTACTATTGTGGGGACCTAAAGGGGACCCCAATGTAGAGAACTGTCCCTTTTGAGTTTAGGGCTCTGAGTGTGCAGTCTGCAAAGTAGGAGCCCTTCAGAGTCTCCAAGGGTTTGGAAGCGTAGGATTTCTGAGGCGTTGGATTTAGGGTTTAGGGTTTAGGATTTTTTGGTTTAGGATTTAGGGTCTAGGGTTTAGGATTTAGGGTCTAGGGTTTAGGATTTGTAAAGGGACTCATGGCTTCGATGTTGACTTCAGCGCTTCGACCCCCCAGTTTGCTCCCTGCAAACCGCCCAACTACCACCCCGAACCTCCCGTGAGGTCTCTACTGGGTTCCGTGAACGTAATATAGAAGCTTGAAGAATGAACAATACTAGCTTTTTTGGGTTCCTTATCATATCTATAGTAATAGTATACCCCCCTTCCGATTAATTAAGCCCCTAGATTGCTCGTTTCATGTTTTCCGGTTCAAGGCTGATCAAGCAGCGTCGTCAAGGTGTGGTCTCTCAGTTGGAGACTGTTTTTTTTATTGTTGTTGGTTTGCCGGCCCTGTGTCAGTACTCTTTCCAGCCATCCAAAATCCTGCAGGCGTTCTTCATTCTTTACCCCTAGGCGAGCTTCGGTAATGCAAGAAGCACCAACGGTACACAGACAAAGCATCCTGCTCATTCTAACAGCAAGCAAAAGTCCTGAGCACAAAACAGAAAATACTACAATGTGAGCTTTTTTAGGGCTGAACCCGAAAGCCCCAAAAGCTTGCACACCCTAACCACGATGCTTGCAATACCTAAACCCTAAACCCTAAAAGCCTTAAACCCTAAACCCTAAACCCTAAACCCTAAACCAGACCGACCAGCCTCCCAGGTTGTGGCAGAGAGCCCTAGCGCTTCTCTCTGAAGGCTTGCTGCCCCGTGAGGGACACAGCGTCGTCGCTTTCAATGCAGCCACTTCGTACTTGAGCTGGAAAGCTTTAGTTACTTTACCCATAGGCCCCTTTTTGGGATTACCTGATAGGATTCTAGATATAAACCATAAAAAGGGAACTACTTAGGGGCCTATGGGTAGTTAGTTGTTTCCTGACCTCTGAACCCTAAACCCTGAAAATAGCTGTTGTTGCCTGTAGATCGCTGTGAGTCGAACTTGACAGCTCCCCCAAATTTCGACTCTTTTATCCAAAGCCAATCCTGGTGAATGGGTCCGAAAAAGGAGTCATAGTCTTCTCACATAGTCCCGCGAGAACTCGAGAGTTAGACTATAAGTTAAAATTATCCAAACCCTAATCGACCTGTAGTGGGTCTTATGTTGGCTGCTTGGCTTCATCATGCACTGGGCAACGAAGGCCTTGAGCTCTTGCGAGAAAGCCTCGCGGTGGCAGTGGGCATTGCGCACCGGCAGCACTGATCGGAGCCGACTAAGATGTCCTACACTGTGCACGGGAGCTGTTCCAAGTTACAGCTGTTTCCCTGTATGTTTGAAAATGCCAACGTTTCTCTGTCTTGGTTCTTGAAGCCAACCGTATCAGGTTCCTATGCCCCTTTCTTCAGTTATATTTGCAATATTTCAGGTCCCAGAACTAGCCTGGATCCTCAGTCGAAGGCATCTTTTCCACAACGACATGGCGGCTGCCACATTGCTTCTCGGCACTTCCGGGCGAATCTCGAGGTGCCAGTTTCGGTTCAAAAGGCTCCACGGATAGTTTTGCTGGTGTTTAACTGTTCGGGTGTTGGTTTCTTTGGTTTGAAGGATCGTGGATCTTGTATGGATTCAATCTAAGACGAGTAGAGAAAGTTATAACGCATTTGCTATTCTTGTGGTCGGCAGCACCTCCCGAGTGGGACGCACATGTAAGTTTGGGGTTACGGCATGTGATGGCATGTACCGTAAACGCCGTAAACCCTAAACCCATGTCCCAAACCCTAAACCCTAAACCCCTAGACCCTAAACCCATGTCCCAAACCCTAAACCCTAAACCCCTAGACCCTAAACCCCTTAACCCGAAACCCTAAACCCATGTCCCAGCACCCTAAGCCGTCGACCGGCCAAGAAGCCCTAAACCTGACCTCGGCCCTACTCGTCCATGTATCCATACAGTATATAAGTTTAGGGTTTAGGGTTTAGGCTGCGGCCTCCATGTAGTCCTTATTGAGGTACTCTATAGGGCCCAAGTATATAATACTACAATAGACCCTCGGGGTGGCCTCTCCACCGTTGCTCTGTTTAGATGGTGCAACGTAGCCGGTATCCCGAAAGAGGTAGAGTACAGCGAAGTCCGCCCAAAGACCCATCGGTGGGCCTGTGTAGGTTTTGAAGCCCTTGGACCCTAAGCCCAATATCTAAACCCCAGGTTAAACCGTAAGGCCCCATTAAAAGAGCAGAAAATCCTGAAACCCCGACTTCATATTCCGACATAAGCCCTCTACCATAACCCTTAAACCTAAGCCCTGAAGCCCTTACACGCCCTGAGCCCCGAGCCCTAGGCCTAGACCGTAAAACCCTTACTACATCTAAGCCAAGCCCTATAAACCCCTGCGGCGCCGTTGAGTCGAATGACGAAGGCTTCCTGATACCATCTCCTGCAATTCTCTTCTCAGCGCCTGCGGGCCTCTTGGTAGGATTGAGGGCTTACTTTTTGGGATTACCTTATAGGATTCTAAATATGAATCCCAAAAAGGAACTACTTAGGGGCCTATGGGTAACGATGTAATTTAGTAATGTCAATGTTTTTTTGGCTTTGGGCTTACGGTTTAGCATTCAGTGTTTAGGGATGGCAAGGGGACTTACTTGGAGAGCAGGGTACTTTGTAAAGTGATTACCTAAAAAAAGGAAGTTAGGTACTACGCAAGAGCCCCAGCCGGGATTATGCCGCCTGGCTGAGCTGCCCAGTATGTATAACCCTACTTGTAACAGTTCGAAGAGCCCGAGTCGTAAATCCTAATCCCTTTTTGCCATAAACTCGACAACCTGAATTTCTGAAGGATATGAGCATCCGTCGGAACTTCCGCCATTATAGTTCAGAGTAGGATGGCCTTGGATTGCCCGTATTTGGCCGAAGCCGTCCAAATGCGAACAACGATTACTACGGCTACTACTATTGCCAATATAACTACTGCTACTTCCACTTACTACCTTTACTAGTCTCACAAGATCAAAGCGATACCCCACAGAGCACATCGACCAGATCCCTGTAAAGAGCTAGGACCCCCCCCCCACAACAAAAAAACAAATCAACCATGTCCAGTTTTGAAGCAACAAGCTTCGTCGAGCGTTCATATTTCAATCCGAATCGTCATCCTCAAAGTCACAAGAGAATGGATCTGAGTGTAAGTTGAGGGTATGTTTCTGGATGCAGGCGCCGGGTTTTAAACCACTACGTAATAAATTCTGCACAAAGTGTTAGCAGAACTACCCCGAATTACCTCATACATTGTCGTCGAGAGCTCTAGGCCCTGTACTCCCATTACAGCATTCGAACCATCTGGACCTGTGTAAACCCGAAAGCCAGAGGCCTTGAATTCAAGATCCCATGCCACGAACTCCAACAATCCCCGAAACCTTCTAAACCCTAAGCCCTAAGC
>CAJNJA010010141.1:17314-30678 GCA_905231915.1 Symbiodinium necroappetens
TAGGTACCTGGGGGGTTAGGGTTAATTTTGAAGTATTTCAAAACCAATTGAAATTTCACCTATTAAAATCCGAGTATCTTGCCATCCATGGCCTCTTCTGCAGAGCTTACTTGCAAACCTGACGCGTGCGACCCAAAATTTTGGGTTCTTTTGCACGAAAACCTACAAAATCCTTGCAGGAGCGCTGCTCAATAGCCCTAGCCCTAAATCCTAAACCCCGAGCCCTAGAATAGACGGCAAGTGCCCTCTAGACTTTACCAGGGGCTCGGGATGTCCTGGTGAAACCTTGGCAAGATGACGCCTAGCCATGGGCTCCATGGTAGTTCCTTTTTGGGATTACCTTTTAGGATCCTAAAAAGAAGCCACAAAAAGGAGCTTCCTTTTTGGGATTACCTTTTAGGATCCTAAATAGAAACCTCAAAAAGGAACTACTATGGAGCCTAAGTTCTTTTTAGGATCCTAAATAGAAACCACAAAAAGGAACTACTATGGAGATTGCGCCTCGAGCCCACCAGCATCACCTACAACGCGGCCATCAGCGCGCAGGAAGCGGAGAGCTGCAATCGAGGGGTTTGGGCTTAGGGTTTCGGGTTTAGGGTTTAGGGTTTCGGGTTTAGGGTTTAGGGTTTAGGGTTTGGGGTTTAGGGTTTAGGGTTTAGGAAGCAGGGGTCGCAGAAAGTTGCCAAGACTCCTCCTTGAAGGTTTCTTAATATACCTATAGTCTCCATTGTAGCTCCTTTTTTGGCTTAACCAAATCTTTCTTAAGGATCCTAATAGGTAACCCCAAAAAGGAACTAGAATGGAGACTATAGGTAGTTAGTTATAGGGTATCATATACCTTCAAGCCTTAGCCCCGATTACTGTTAAAGGAAACTACAGGTGGAGAGTTTACGGGTATATAGGGCTTCTATAAGGCTTCTATAAGGTGTGTGTGTATGTATGTATATATATATACGTATATATAGACCTTCCATAAGGCTCCTATAGCGATAACTACGCACCTGAAAAATGTCCTAGATATTGTGGGACGTAGGCTTGCGAGCTTAGGCTTTCTGGATCTGACATCGTCTTGCGAGTGCTTCTGTTGTAGTTTATATATATATATACATATATATATATATAGATAGATAGCTAGCTAGCTAGCTAGCTAGCTAGCTAGATAGATAGATAGATAGATAGATAGATAGATAGATATATGTATATACATATATTTATATATATATATATGTAGATATATATATATATATGTATATGGTGTTGCGATATATGGATTTGAAGTCTCGGAATTTGTGCATCGTTTAGGGATTAATGTCCAGGGTTTAGGGAGCGGTCTACACCAAAGGGCGGGGGGCTCATCGAACGACGCCTCAGCACACCTTCAGGAAATTTCAGGAAACCACACAGGAGTAGTGAAGCAAAGAACCCAGGACCTTTTATGTCAAAGAGCGCTGTGAGCCCTGACAACCTCGACGCACCTTACACACTAGTCCTAGTCGAGTTTACCACCCCGTAACCAAGGTTTCTCAGCACCCGGAATGAAATCCAAAACCACACCCCAAACAACCTGAATCCTTAGCCTTAAAAACTTATAACCCAAAGCCTCAAATCCAAAAACCTATATTCCTATACCTATACACCCCAAGACCTGTATTCCTATACACCTTATATATCCAAGTCCCTGACATCTGAGACCCTGACCCCGTCATCCTAAACCTCGAAATCCCAAGCCGCAAGCCTTTAGAACTAGAAAGAAACATCCTGCAAAACCTCTCCAACAACCATGAAGAGTCCATAAAGGCCTTTCAAATTCCTAAACTCGACAGGCTTTTCAAAGCCCCAAGACCCTAAACCCTAATTCCTAAACCCTAACCCCTAAATAGGCCTTTAAACGCCCCCAAGCCCTAAACCTTAATTCCTAAAAGGCCTTTCATAGCCTCCCACATTACACCCGCAGGAGACGTCTGAAAACTGGGAACGGGCTTTGGTCCTCTTTGAATCGGCGAAGCTTCAGCAGCTGCAGGCAGCAGTTCAGTCTCTTTCTGAACTAAAGGCTTAAGGGTTTGCCTGGAAAGCCAGTAGTCTGTATTTAGGGGCTACTTTAGGGTATGGTAGTCTGTTAATTTGGGCTACTTGGCTTTTCAGGTAAGGGTTTTGAGGGTTTAGGCTATTTGAGGTTGCAATTCAAGGTTTTAGGTTCTTTTTCAAGAGCATTTACGTCTTCCGCTTGTTTACGGAGGTTTGCAGGCGGTTATGTGGCTTACAGGGTTTATGGGTGGGGCTTCAGGGGTTTACGGTCTAGGCATTGGGCTTTAGGGTTCCAGGATCAGGGTACAAAAGTCCTGCGTTATCAGAAGTTCCTCAGAATTTTCTCAAAAGATGCAGGGCTAGAAATGGCAACCCATATGGCTCGGATCATGGCCATTGGGCGGAAGTGTTTCAGGCGTAACTGTCTTCCTTTCGGGATTTGCCCGAATTAAATCCTAAACCTGAATCCGAAGTGCACCAAGTTCCCTCAACCCCTGAACACTAAAATACTAAACCGTTTTAAACTCTATTCCCTATAAGCCCAAAACCCCCCAAGCCCTAAACCCTAAATCCCCAACCCCAAAGCCCTACAAGCCTTAAGCCCTACACCGCTCAACGGCGAGGTATCGAACCTGTGAGTCCCTCATCCCCAAACCTATTTGATTAGAGCCTCAAGGGTTTAGAGTTCTGGGGTTTGGGGGTGAAGAGTTTAGGGGTTTACGTACGGTTTTCAGATTTTTTTTGGGGTTCTGGGGTTTGGGGGTTACGAGTTTACGGGTTTATGTACGGTTTTCAGGTTTTTTTGGGTGTTCTCGGGTTTGGGGGATAAGGGTCTAGGGTATACGGCGTTCCGACCAACAAAAAGCGGACTTGCCAGGCAACAGCCGTGACCTTCAACGCTTCCATCAGCGCATGCGAGAAGGTGGCTCGGCTATGTAGCCTTAAACCCCTTTAAAAGCTTACTGTAAGCTGCTCTAAAGAATCAGCAAGTCAGGGTCTAAGCAACTCCTACTTGTGGAGCCCCCCAACCCTAAGCCCTAAACCCTACCTAAGCTCGAAACCGAAGGCCTCAAAGTGGCAGCATGCGGTGGATCTTCTCAGAGATCTTGAAGACTCCCTGGGGGAGCCCAACACGACCCTTGGAACCGAAGGTTTAGGATTCATGCCGCTTCGGGTTTAGGATTTAGGGTAGACAGTGTCGGATTGAGCAGTATCTCAGCTTGTGAGTTTGCAAGTTTTGGCAAGGCTACGAAGCAGTACTCCTACATCCGACATGTTTTGAGCTTTCCATGCGAAAACTCGAATGGAAACAAGGATACTCTAACTTTTGCACAATGAGCCTTCTGGGCAACCTAGTTACCTGGTTGAGGTGTAGGATTTGAGGTATTGGAGACTAGGGTTTGAAGTATATACCCTGCATCGAAATCCAGGTCCTCCAATGAAAAGTCAAGGGCCCGATGTACCTATCTGAGCCCCTTGTGACCAGTGTGACACTTGGTACAGAACGCCTCTGAAGGCTTGTAGGGTTTAGGGTTTAGAGTTTAGGGTTGAAGGCTGATGTTTGAGAACTTTTCTGCGAATGGACTGTGCAACCAAGGATCACCTTTAGCGCAGTGATCAGTGCTGCCTGGTCTGTTATGAGAGCAGTGTAACAGCACGCCCTGAACGAATAGCAGTGGCTCCTTCATAGTCCCTATACGCTTACTCTACCCAAACTACACCGAAACTCAGGTTCTGATCATTAAGGCTCCTATCACCACACGCCTGCGAAGCGCGAAACGTCCCCCCCAAATCAAAGGGAAAAAGCTATGCCTTAGGCTACGGGCATAAAGTTCGGTTGGCAGTATTCGCCCTTGGCCCTGCAGCGTTCGGGACACAGGAATCACTCGAGCAATTTGAATACAGAGCTTGACTGGTGCACCCTACCCATGGGCTCCATAGTAGTTCCTTTTGGGGATTACCTTGTAGGATGCTTAATAAAAACCACAAAAAGTAAGTAACTACTATGGAGACTATGGTAAATCCTAAACCCTACGAAGTCGAGTCTGGCCTTCTCTTTCGCAGCCCGGCTCTGGGGACGAGGTTTCACAGAACTGCCTTATGATGTCTGAAGCCTACATCCTTCAAAGCTACTCCCAGAATACTACTAAGCCCGAATTCTATACCTGGTCGTATTCACAACCCTAAACCCTAAAGCCCTAAACCCCTAAACCCCTAAACCCCTAAACCCCTAACCCCTAAACCCCGAAACCCTATAAGCCCAAAGGCTTACACTCTCGCAAGGCATGCCAAAAGTGCGATCTCTGGGAGCAGGCGCTCGATCTCCTAAGGGAGATGGATGCCAGGGAGGTGGAGCCCAGCAGCTCGAAACAAGGGGTGGGTTACTCTAGGGTTTTAGGGTTTTTTTAGGGTTTTTTTTTTTTTTATAAGGCTTTTAAGGTTTAGGGTTTAGGGTTTTAAAGTCTTCGGGTTTTAGGGTTTAGGGCCTAGGGTTTTTATAGGTTTCGGGTTTAGGGTTTTAAAGTTTTAGGGTTTATAGGTCTGGGGGTTTCTAGAGGGTTTCTGGCGTTTTGTTTTCGATCTCCGCAGGATTTTTTGTTAGGATTCTCGTATTGGTTTTATGTCTTGCTTGTTGCAAATCCCCCTGCCAATCGCAGCCCCGAAACCAACGAGCAGAGGCATCGTGACCTACAGCGCTGTGATCAGTGCCTGCGAAACATGTGTCTGGGCTCTGGAGTTAAACCCTCAGACCCCAAAGCCCCTAAACCCTAAAACCCGAAACCCTTATCCCGATACCCCCAAAACCCTAAACCCGAAACCCTTATCCCGAAACCCCTAAACCCGAAACCCGAAACCCTTATCCCTAAAACCTGCAACGAAGCCTAAAGCCCCCAAGCCCTTGAGTCTCTTGGTGGGTCTTGCATTTTGGACGGAAGCAGGGTTTGTTGAAACTCTGCCATCTTCGGTTTAGGGTTTAGGGCTTAGGGTTTAGGGTTTGGGGGTTTAGGGTTTAGGGTTTAGGGTTTATGTTAGTTTGTTCTGTTTTCCCTTGGGTACTTGATAAATCAGGCGTGGACTGGTGGCGCAGCTTCAGTTTGCTGGAGGAGCTCGAGGAAAGAGAGCTGCTGGGCATGGCACTTTGGGTAGTTCTTTATGGTTTTGGCTTAAGGGCTTAGGGGTTTAGGAGTTTAGAGTTTAGGGTTTAGGGGCCCCAATATAGTACGGCGCCCTTACAAAAAGGACCCTAAAAGGGACCCTATTTAGAGAACCACCCATATCTTGTTAGACTTGAAGCTTGCCCGTGTATTAAAGCCTGATACGGTGCCGCAAACCCGAAACTTTCCGGCACGGGTTATCCCGGTATCCGCAGGCTCAAGGACGTAAGTAAGCAAGTCGGCAAGTCGTTAGGTTCCACAAGCATCAAATGTAGAGTCTTAGAGAGATCATATTTGAATCTTGAGCTAATTCAGAGCGAGGCTGCAGCCCAACTCCATCACGTACGGCGCCGTGATCGCAGCCTCTGCCTGCAGGGGGCATTGGGAGGCAGCAGTGGCTGCACTGGCTGAGCTGCTGCGAAGTCATCTCCAGGCAGGGTAGCTGTGGGCAAGCTGCAGAGCTTTTGCACGGCTAGTTCTCCGAATCAGGGTCCTTTGTGTTTTGCAATCCTGACCGTACTGATACACTCTGTTGGGACCAGAATCGGGAGGTGTTCAGATGCATCTTCTCCATGCATCCAACACTCAGTGCGAAGCTATTAAATTAGGTCTGCCCCTGAACCGCAGCTTCTAAAGAAAGTCTGTTTGGTTCATGGCCGTACCGAAGCACATAGCAGCACTTTGGCGTTGAGAGGTCCTACTACCTATGAGGAAGTTATACAGCCATCTTCTGTTGTGTTCGACAACTGCACCGGAATGCTGCATGCAGAGTTCCGGTTGCAGAAAGATCAACAGCCTTGCTCTCCATCCTGAAGAGTCCGGTCCCCGGTCCCCAGGATCTTCTCCATTGAATTGAAACCCTAAGTTGCCTATGTTAGCTGTTTGGGCTTAAGAGTGGTGTACTGCCTTGCGGCTCTTAGAATTTGGAGGGACCCCCCTTGCAGTAGTGAAGTTAGCGGACCACAACACCCGTTTGCACTTAAACCCCTGGAAAACTGGTTTCCGCCGGTCCATGGGAACGGACCAGACTTTAAGCCCAAACCCACAACTTCAAGCCGAAAAAACACCGAAATCAAAGACTTTATAAGCTCCAAACATGAAGTCCTACACCCTAAACCTGAACCCAAAGCCCCTCTAAGGCTCTAGATCCCTTACAGATCCCTTTTACAGGATCCTTAAAGACACCATTCCCTGAGGTGGACAGGATCGCCCTTAATGGGGTCCTTACGGCCTGCGAGAAATCCTCGTTTTGGAGACAAGCACTGGGTGCTCTGGATGGTCTTTAGAGGTGTTTGTTGGAGTTGATAGGGCTTCTCCGGGGGGGGGGGGGGTCATGGGGTTTGGACCCAAAACCCAAACCCCTACCTTAACCCCAAATTAAATAACTTACTTTCTTAAGGACTTATATAAAGAATTCATAGTAAGGAACCCCAAAAAGGGAGGTTCTTGAGTGGGCTGCAAAAATTCTGGGTCTTAATGACTACCAGGACCCTCCTTGTACCCTCGAATAACAGGGGCATATGGTCCCAAACGAGGGGTACTTAGGGTCTAGTAGAGGGTAGATGGAGGGTCTAGGTATATAGCTACCCATAGGCTCCTAAGTAGTTCCTTTTTGTGGTTTATATTTTTGTCTCCTATAAGGTAATCCCAAAAAGGAACCTGTAGCCGAAAAGACCTACCTTTCTAAGGATTTATATAAAGAAACCATGGTAAGGAACCCTAAAGGGGGAGGTCTTTTCGGGTACAGGTAGTCTCCTGAGTAGTACGTTTTTGCCTTTGATCGAGGGTTCCCTCATTCAGAGCCAATAGTAGGCAAAGGGGTACGTACCCTTATGATAAAGGGGTCGCTGAGATGGGCTTTCGGTGTATACACCCCAAAGCCTAAGCCACATATCAGCACTGCAGAGGCTTTTGGCCGTTGTTCCTAAGAGGGCTGCAAGGGCTACCATGATCGTTACTCGAGGGTTTAGGGTTTAGGGTGTAGCTGAAGACAGCAACCGCATTTCTTGCTGTTCCGAGTTTAAGCCCAGCATAACTATACTGCAGAGCCCTGCTTCAAATGTTGAGGTCCCCGAAGGTACTTCAGGGTTTTCGGGATTGGACGGTTTAGAGATAAGGTTTAGTGTAGTATTGTATTGAAGTATAGTATAGTATGGTATAGTATAGCATAATGTAGTATAACATAGTATAGCATAGTATAGTATAGCATGGTCGAAAATGGTACAGTGCCTCGTTGTCCAGCCGCTCTGCGCCGCGACGGACTCCCCTGAACCCTGAATCCTAAAAAGCCTACACCCCTAAACCCGAAATGCTAAGCCCTGAATCCTAAGCCCCCAAACCATGAAATCCTCCGAACACCCTAAACCCTAAACCCTAAACCCAAGCCCCACACAGGTGCCCCTGAGCGGCTGGGCGCAGATGGTGGCCTTCGCAGGCAGCGTGGAGCTTTTCCAGCCCCTCTGAGAGACGAAGGTTTAGGGTTCAGGGTTTCAGGGTTTCAGGGTTTAGGGTTTAGGGTTCAGGGTTTAAGGTTCAGGTTTTAGGGTTTAGGGTTTAGGGTGAAAGACGAAGGATGTGTGGCACAATCTAGCAGAATCTGATACAATGATATGAGATGCGGTAATCTTTATGAACTGTGGTAACTGTAGTAGAATAGAATACAATATGATACAGTGTTATAAGATGATATAACCTATATAAGCTATAGTAGACTACATAGTACTATGATTTACTACATGCATTCATCGATCTGACCAGTGGTAGTGTTGACCGCGAACCTGCCTCTGCAATGGAGTTTGGGCAGGCGTACCTGCTTCGGGTTGACACTTGCAAAGCGTACGGCATCATACAGCTGAGTATTTATGAATAGATACGCACTGATGTACATATCATATATGTGTAGATTGAATATGTTCTTTCGAAGCTACCGGGGAACATCCTCAAGATCCTGACCAGCTAGCCCATCGCAGCCCCTTGCCTGACACCTCCCTATACCAGGCGTCACGGTTAGTCGTGCTTTCGGGTTCGTCCTGAGCCCGTCTATAGGAAGCGAACAGGGTTAGGGTTTAGGGTTTAGGGCTCATAGGTTGCGTCTGAGGACTCCCAAACTCAACTATCTTACATGCCTGTTTTGCAGCGTCCAAAAGCCTGAATCTCGCTCAGGTATGTGGACGATCCCAAGCGTGCTCCGGGTGACTTCGAGAACGCAGGCTCGTATACGTCACATTTCGCTCTGGAGACCTTGCAAGGCAGCTAGTCATCCGCCTCCTAGTCCTGGGTTCTTGTTAAGTCTGGGACATTTTCAGGTGGGTAGTTACCGTTATAGGAGCCCTAAAGAAAGGTCTATATACTTTATAGAAGCCTTATAGAAGCCCTATATGGCCCTAAACTCCCCACCTGTAGTTTCCTTTAAGTAAGGGGATTTTATTTAAGTTACCAAAGTGGGGGATCTCCTTTAGTAGTTTGGGTCCCAAATTACGGGATCTACTTTTGTGGAAATTTTTAGTGCAAGTTACCATAGTGGGGGATCTATAGTAAATCATATGGTTTCTTTATTATGGCAATATAAATTAAATCCGCTAGCAAGAACTAAACCCTAGACCCTAAACCCTCAACCCTAAACCCGAAACCCTAACCTGAAACCTTAAACCTGAAACCCTAACAAGAACCCAGTGATCCCCTTTCAGAGCCTCCAAAGCCTTCAGCCCGACTCAAAGCATCGGTCTTTGCATCGTAGCAGCCGCTGCGCGAGAGCCTTGAGACAGCCGAGAGTTAGGGTTAAGGGTTTAGGGTTTAGGGTTTAGGGGTTTAGGGGTTTAGGGTTTTAGGGGTTTAGGGGTTTAGGGTTTAGGGTTGAGAGGCAGGTCTTCTGTCGGTTCTGTGCTTGTAGATCTCCTCTTGAGCCCTTCAAGAAGGCGGCTTGCATAAGCCGTATGACGACCCTAAAGCCCTAAAGCACCGAAAAAAACACCGAAAGCACCTAAACCCTCAAACCCTAAATCCTACCCCGCTCTCTCCCTCTCAAGCTCTGAAGCCCGCAAATCCTAAACCCCCAAACCCTACAGCCTGAACCCCGAAGAGCAATTCTTAGATTCCAGGCCTTCTGGGCATCCCCAACGGCTTCATGAAGGCTCCGGAGGACCAGCTACTGGGCTTTGGAAAGGCTTTAGGGGTTTAGGGGTTTAGGGTTTAGGGTTTAGGGGTTTCGGGGTTTCAGGGTTTAGGGGTTTAGGAAGGTTTTCGGGATTTTTGGGGATTCAGTGTTCAGAACGTGGTGGTCATGAGTGGAAGAGCGGTAGCTTTGGCCCGTACTCCAATCCGGTCGCTTGGCTCCCCAGGTCCGAATAGAGCCCTAGAGCCTTCGATCCCTAAAGTTAAAGTTAAAGGAAACTACAGGGAGTTTAGGGTATATAAGGCTTCGAAAAGGCTTCTATAAAGGGTATATAGGCCTTCTATAAGGCTGCAATAACGGTAACTACCCACCTGAAAATGTCCTAGCTTAAGTCAACAGTGTACATTAATGAAGCTTATGGAGCAAACACGTCTTCTCGTGAGCTGTCCAGTGCACTGCTGTTACGACAGGTTTGGTCAGGACCAGCCAATGAAGAAGACCGGTAGATGCAAGAAGAGCCTGTATCCAGAATGCGTGACGCCGCGATGACGTCCACGGACGATTCCTTATATGATTCTTCAGGTTCCGGGACCCTAGACCCGAAGCCCTTTGGGTATCGCCTCTGAGGAAGGAGAAGAAGCTGGCTGCCGAGATCGCAAACGGACGTCTGGCGATGATGGCCGCTTGGAGACCTGCAGCGAAGTTGTCTTCTCCCTTCGATTTAACGAGGGTTCTGTGGTTCAGTAGGCAGCCCAATATCCCTGAGCCCCGTGAAGAAATACAACCCCCAAAACAAGGCTAAATATTATGAACTTATGGAATGATGCTTAATTCAGGGGTCTTAGCAGGCTCTCTGTGTATGGGTGTAGGAAGCTAGAGGGCATCTTAACAGCATCTAGGCTCCTGACTAGTACTTTTCCACTCTTGTCTTTAGGGCCCCCTTATTTCTCCCCAATAGTAGGCAAAGGGGGACCCTTGTCATTAAGGGTTTGCTGAGGAACCTAGCTATGTATGTCGGGTTTCAGGCTCGGGCTTTGCGTCCCTGTGCATTCAAAGCCCTGTTCGGGTTTCTCTAACAGACTGGCCCACATCTTGACATGTCATCCGGAACAATGACCGACCTTATTATTTTTTCAGGGTGTCTTCACGTACTTATGGTACCATGCACCCCCCAATCCCTACTCTCATTATCAAGGGCATTCATTGCTTCGAGCTTGCGATATCAAGGCCATCATTGGCATGTTCTTCCAGAACGGACTGACAGGAGCCGGGTCCTAGGCCCCCATAAATTTCTAAGCCCGAAAAACCCTAAGCCGTAAACCCCAGACCTTGGGCACTGCCCGGTTTAGGGTTTAGGGTTTAGGGGTTTAGGGGTAACAGTCTATAATAGGGCTACTACTTTCTTGAGGGCCTTCTACATCCATATGAATGAATATTGCTCCACTGTTATCGAGTGGGGGCAATATCCGACCTAGACCCTAGGCTCATGGGTAGCTCTCTAAATCAGGGTCCCCTTTTCTGTCTCCAATTTTGTACGGCACCCTTATAAAAAAAAAGGACCCCAAAAGCGACCCTAATTTGGAGAACCATCCTCATGACTCCGTTGCCTCGAAGGGTAGATGGGGCCTGAGAAACCCGAGCTCCCTGCAACAGCCTCTCTCTTCTCTCCCAGTAGCTTTGTCCCCAGACCCTAAAACCCTAAACCCTAAACCCTAAACTAAAAAAGACCCTTCACCCTAAACCGTGTAAAACCCTTACAGCCCTTCAAAACCCTAAACCCTCAACACAACTAAAGCCCGCCTCCGAAGAAAATTGAACCCTGCAAGCCCAAGCCCTAAGCTGTAGCCCTGTTGTTATGATTATTATGATCATGTTTACGTGACTATTCGTCTTATTCTTATTATGAGTATTATAGTCCTAGTATTATAGGTGTTTGTAAGTGTTACTAGTCGGAATATTATTAGCATCATTGTTGCTATCATCACTGTTATCACTATTATTGTTAGTCATACTTGTATGATTGATGCAATTATTGCTGCCACTCCTATTAATGAGTACTACACCTATCAGTTTCTTAAAGTCTTAAAGTACTACGACACTTCCTATTGATACTACATTGAGTTACTGTCATTATGCTTGTGTTGCGTGAGCAAGGGTCCTACACCCTAAACCCCAAACCCTATACACTCCTATAAACCCTAAACCCAAAAACCCTAAAACCCTAAAACCCTAAACCCTCAAGCCCTAAAACCCCAAGGCAAGAGGCCTAAGACCCCAAAATTCCGCAGGACAGGCCTGGGGCGACTGGTCCCTTTACACGGACTCGCCGCTGAGAGCCCTGACGCCGGCACAGGAGAGCAGAAGCTTTGAAAGCTTCGGGTCCTGGTACCAAAGGGGTTTTGAGGGTTTCTTTAGGAGTTTAAGGTTCAGGGTTTAGGGTTTACCTATAACTTACCTTTGGTTAGTAGGGAATGGAGGAATGGGAACTATTATAAGTACCATTACTACCATTCTTCCATTCCCTACTAACCAAAGGTCGGCTAAGGGGTTTTGAGGGTTTCTTTAGGAGTTTAGGGTTCAGCGGCGCTTGGGTTTCGAGAAGTTCCTGGGGCCTAATAAGGGCTCGAAAGGGATACTATGAGGGATTCGGGGCGCTTACGGTAGGGTACGCAGTGCAGGGCCTAATAGAGGGTGTCATGATTTTCTGAAGGGATACTATAAGAGATTCGATGGGGATCACTCTTCCCTTCAAAAGGGGTCTGCAAGGGTTAGAGGGGGCTAGCGCTTCGGCAGGGTGTCGAGGAGTGCAGGCAGGGGCCTGATACAGGGATCCTGGGTCCTTTAACGGGAGTCTAGAAGGATTTCAAGGGATACTGTCAGGGGTGTAGGCTAGGGCCCCAACTCATCAGGAACACCCTAGTATAGAAATCTATTCAGGCTTCTATATTGCTGACCTGCAGATCAAAACATGTCCTTCAGTGCTTTTCCCCAAGCGACTCGGAACCATCGATCGAACAGTGGCGAATGCATGTCATGCATAGCACTCAACCGCTCAACACCGCTCTTCCTTCTAGCTTGGACCTCGGGCATGGTGAGCTGCAGGCTCTCAATTTCCATCCAGAAATGCTGTCCATGTGGGACTTTCCGAAAATGAGGGTACCTTATTGTGGGGTCCTTATCATAAGGATCCTACTATTTAGGGTACTATATTAGGGTCCCCTATTTTCGGAAACCGCCATGTGGATGCAGCCTTACTGCTTGAGCCTCAATCGCTTAGGTGTTGCTCCCGAGAGTCCGAGAGGAGACTCAGGAAGCAAAGTTAAGGATCAAGATCGTCCTGGAACTGCACAACCCTTCGCACTTGACTCATGCGCTGTGCCAGGAGATTATTGCCGGGACTGGCGGCCCTCTCCCGGACAACTTCTGGGATCCGGCGGGCATCACCAACGGAAAGACGGAGAAGGACAGAAACGGGAACTGCGCTTGCCCTGCCGAGCCGCTCCGTGCCCTCTAGCTGGTACAGGGAAGCTCCAGTCTGATTTTTCCATCCCCCCCGCCCCCCTCCCCCTTCGCCCCCCCGTAAACCCTAAGCCCTAAGCCCTAAACCCGCTACACCGCGCCGTCAGAAGAGAGCTGACTCTTCAAAGCGGGAGCTCGAGAGAGTTCCGGTGCCCCTGCTCTTCCAGGAGATCGCGATGCTCCGTGCCATGGAGCTGAAGCACGGCCGTGTGGCGATGCTCGCAGTGCCTCGGAAGCGACTTCCATTCCTTGGCTTCGAAGCTTAAGTCTACTCGTAGCTCATCGTTTTTTCTATATACATAGTTGAGATTCAGGCTTACCAGGCATGTCTGACGCAACTCTAATCATAGCGAAACAAAATCGATCCTCCTCCACAGTTGAGGTCTTGAAATTGAGCGTCCGCTCACGCATGCGATGCTTCTGCTTCCAGCAAAGCTGCTAAAGAACCTTCATACCCTGGCTTGGACTTGGAGCGCGAAGCCCTAAGCACCAAAGCCTGCCAAAAACAAGAACCCGCCCCAAAGGGAATCTGTCTGTCTCTCGCTCTCTCTCTC